>PVHX01019095.1:24382-35376 GCA_004024805.1 Geosciurus inauris | reverse complement strand
CCTGTAATCCCAGCACTTAGGGAGGCTGAGACAGGAGAATCGCGAGTTCAAAGCCAGCCTCAGCAACAGCGAGGCGCTAAGCAACTCAGTGAGACCCTGTCTCTACATAAAACACAAAATAGGGCTGGGGATGTGGCTCAGTGGTCGAGTACCCCTGAGTTCAACCCCCAGTACCAAAAAAAAAAAAAAAAAAAAAAAAAAAAAATAAAAAAAAAAATAAAATAAAATAAAATAAAATAAAAACAACAAAACAAAAACAACAACAACAAAAAAAACAACCTTTCTCTGAGCAGATAGCTTTTCTTCCCTATTCAAGAAAAATCAATAATAAAACAATCATGATGAAGTCAGTAAGGAGCCATGAACACCTCTCACTGGCATAAACTGCAACAGGGTGCTGAATCTTTAATTCTTTAAATGTCTTAAAATAAGGGCTTTGATAACTGCAGTTTGGCAACAGAGTGACAGCCTAACTAGCTATACAACACTAATAGGCAGCTTGATGAGGGTCTCAAATAATTCCTGGCTTTATTCCTCCATTAACATCCTCATCACTTCCCACCTTTCAAAGAACCAGTAAGTATCTTCCATAGTATTTTCTTTTTTTTTTTTGGTACCAAGGATTAAACTCAGGGGTGCTTGACCACTGAGCTACATCCCCAGCCCTATTTTGTGTTTTACGTAGAGACAGGGTCTCACTGAGTTGCTTAGCACCTCACCGTTTCTGAGGCTGGCTTTGAACTCGTGATTCTCTTGTCGCAGCCTCCCAAAGTACTGGGATTCCAGGCGAGCACCACAGCACCCGGCTCTAGTATTTGTTTTATGAATGAGGATTTGAATTTTAAACTTAGAAGCTTTCCATCTAATTGTAACCTTAAAAAAAAAAAAAAAGGAAGAAAAAAAAAACTTAGCAATAAAGACTCATTCCAATAGTCTTGGGAGTAATTCAAATCTCAATCTTTTCCATTGATTGAGAGACTATCAAATTCACACAAAAATTACATCATGGTTGAATTACTCCAATGTTGGGAGTCTATTTATTCCTACTGCTTTCTGTCTTGTCCTAGTTACTTCATTTCAAAAACTTAAGGATAGGGAAAATACAAAATTACTTACAACATGCCTGTAAGCTCTCTCAATGTAGGTCCAAATATTTCCTGTTTGTTGTTGTACCCCTTACTGCTAACAATGGGCCTAACCAGAGTAGCTGCTCAGTAAATGTCTGATAAAAGGAATTAATAACAGTAATCTTGGTTCATACATCTGTCCATCACTATACTAATTGATTGTAGCCTACCAAATTAGATTGTATAATTGTATGGAACCAGGGGCTGCTCTTTTTCTTATATACCTATCGTGTTAAGCACTGTGTCAGAATAGACGTTCAATTGAAATGTTTTCAATTAACTGAAATTCACCTAATAAGTATTTTCAATTAACCAGATCCTATCCCTCTAATTTTACTCCTTACTCTAATTACAAGAAAATGATAAAACAATGAAACCACAATATGCTCAAAACTTACAGTTGATACTGGACATACTTCTTTCTAACCTTCTTTCTTATTTGTTTTAAGCCCAAGAAGTCTACAGGATTCAGGATAAATGCTACCTGCCATTAATACTTTATCTATATCCCAGGATATACTTAATTGATACGTTTTAAAAATAACTTAGAGATAAAAATGTAGATTAAAAAGAATTAAGCTGGGAGCCGTGGTGCAAGCCTGTAATCTCAGCACTTAGGGAGGCTGAGACAGGAGAATCGCGAGTTCAAAGCCAGTCTCAGCAACAGTGAGGCGCTAAGCAACTCAGTGAGACCCTGTCTCTACATAAAACACAAAATAGGGCTGGGGATGTGGCTCAGTTGTCTAGTGCCCCTGAGTTCAATCTCCAGTACCAAAAATAAAAATAATAAAAATAATTAGCTGGGCATGGCGGTGTGTGCCTGGAATTCCAGTGACCTAGGAAGATCAGAAGTTCGAGGCCAGCCTCAGCAATTTAGCCAGGCCCTAAGCAACTTAGTGAGACCCTGTTTCAAAATGAAAAAATAAACAGGGATGGGGATATGGCTCAGTGGTTAAATGCCCCTAGGTCCAATACTCAGTACCAAAAAAAAAATAAAAAGTTGATATAGATATATGCAACCAGAGAAATGGAAAAACTGAGCTCTGTTTATGTACTATGACTTGAAACACATTTAAATAAAATAATTAAATTTTTTAAAAAAGTTGATATAGATATAACAAACTGGAAAACAACTTTCATTAAAAAGGAAATTTACTTTTACTCACAAGTTGGTAATAACACTATGGAAAATTCACAGGTTTTAGTCACATTGCTATGGAAAAATCATCTAATAGAGTAATCCAAAAATGTTGAACTTGCAAGAAGATTTACATTATAATCTTTAAAATTTGTAGACTTTCCGGACAAAATTTTACTTTACATATATTTTATAAATGTCTTTTAATATATACTTGGTTTTTTATTACAGAAACACATGCTTGTTACTTTTAAAAAATCAGAAACATACAAAAAATGAAAAGTAAAAACCACCACCAAAGAAGGCTACTATAAGTTTTTTCCAATCATACTAACATTTCTGTTTGCTTTTTGTTGTGGATAAAAATACTTACCCAGAATAAAACAATATTTATCACTTTAACCAACAGCAAATGTACCGTTTGGTTGTATTAAATATATTCATAATACTATGCAACTATCACCATTATCTATGCATAAAATCTTTTCATCACCTCCAATATCATGTACTCATTAAATACTTCATTTTTCTCAGTTCTCTGTTCCCCTGGTAACCTCTATTCTACTTTCTCTATTAATTTGCCTATTTTAGGTACCTTATTTATATGGAATCATATACTGTTGTTCTTCCAGTCTGACTTTTCTAAGTATACTGTTTTCAAGGTCCATTCATGTTGCAGCATGTGTCAGAATTTCCTTCCTATGGCTGAATAATATTCCATTGCATGTACATTACCACATTTTGTTTATCCATTTGCCTGTCAATGGTCACTTGGGTTGCTTCTTCCTTTTGGTTATGTAAATGTTGCTGATATGAAAGTGTTCTACAGATACATGTTTCAGACTCTTGTTTCTAATTCTTTTGGATCTATATCTATGAGCAGAACTGCTAGGTGATATGATACATAGTTCCATATTTAACTTTTTTGGACTGTGTTCTACTGTCCTATACCACCTTATACTCACACCTGCAATACATAATGTATCCAATTTCTCCACATATTCACCAATACATGTTATTTTCTGGTTTTTGGGTTTTTTTTCTCTTCTTGGTACTAAGGATTGGATGCAGGGGTACTCGACCACAGGGACACATCCCCATCCCTATTTTTGTGTTTTACGTAGGGACAGGGTCTCACTGAGTTGCTTAGAGCCTCACTGTTGCTGAGGCTGGCTTTGAACTCGTGATTCTCCTGCCTCAGCCTCCCAAAGTGCTGGGATTACAGGTGTGCGCCACTACCCCCAGCTTTTTCTCTTTTTAATAGTCATCCTAATGAGTATAAAGTGGTACCTAGTATAATTGGGGCTATTACAGATATGCAAGAAATATTTGGAAATATAAGTAAGGACAGACAACTTGGAGGTTAAAAATACTACCTAGAAGCAATGGGGGGAAATAGTTAAATGTAAGAAGGGAGGGAGGAAAAAGAGTTGCAGGAAAGAATTGGCAGTTACAAAGGGATAGTCAATGGACTGTAGTCTTAGTACAGTGGGGTTCTCAAAGTATGGTCACTAGATCAGCAGCATGAACATCATCTGATACTTTGTTAAAAATTAAGTGCAGGGGTCCCACCTTCATATCAGATGAATCAGAAACTCTGGGGGTGAGACTCAACAACCTGTATTTTAAAAAACTCTCCAGGTGACTCTGATACACACTAAAGTTTTAAAGTCACTTATGTAGTCTGTCATTTATCATTGTCTAAGTGAAAGAGGAAGAACAGCAGCGCATGCTGACAACTATCAGAAGTTAAACTGCACAGGACATCGGATGGTAATAATAAATTACTAGGAGCCACTGAGAATACCTAACTTCTGAAACTCTGTTCCCCTCTTAATTACCACTACCCTGGGGGCTGGAGTTGTAGCTCAGTAGCAGAGAGCTTGCCTAGCAGATGTAAGGCACCGGGTTCAATCCTCAAAAAATAAATAAAATAAATAGGGGCTGGGATTGTGGCTCAGTGGTACAGCACTTGCCTAGCATGTGTGAGACACTGGGTTTGATTTTCAGCACCACATATAAATAAAATAAAGATCCACTGACAACTAAAAAATATTTTTTAATTAATTAATTAATTAATTAAAGGTATTGTGTCCATCTACAACTACAAAAAATTTTTTTAATTTTAAAAAAATTACCACTACCCTCAACAACTAGAGAATTCATTCTTTTCAAGTTCTTACAGAATATTTCTGAAACTTAACTAGGTACTACGTTCAAACCACTAAGCTGTATTCACACATTTTTGTTTGTTTTGTGCTGGGACTGTTAAGAATGTGTTCTACCAAAACATATTTTGATATTACATTTTCATTATCAGTTTTAAGTATTATTAAACTTCCATCATTATTTCTGCAACCTCAACTGTTATATAGAAGTGTATTTTAAACTTACAAACTTTCTTCTTTTTTGAGACAGAGCTTGCAAAAGCTGGCCTCGCACTTGCCATCCTCCTGCCTCAGCTTCCCTAGTCAAGGGAATTACAAGCATGATCCACCTTGTCCACTTGTTTTTAAAGTCACCTATTAAAAAAACTGAGTCCTAATTTAATTTGTGTTGTCTTCAAGAAGGTGGTCTGTATAATAAATAATTCTTTGAAATTTGTTGATATTTTCAGAGATACTTTTAATATTTATTACCTTGCATTATTAAAATTGTGTGTGTGTGTGTGTGTGTGTGTGTTGTGGGGATTGAACCTAAGGTCCTTGCACGTTAGGCACTCTATCATCAAGTGCACAATCCAACCCGCATTATCAGAAATTTTGGTATCTATAAAGTACTACATATGCATATATAGTAGCAACTATATGATATTGATTCTTCAAAACTTTTTTTTTTTTTTGGTACCAGGGATTGAACTCAGGGACACTCAACCGCTGAACCACATCCCTAGCCCTATTTTGTGCTTTATGTAGAGACAGGGTCTCACTGAGTTGCTGAGGCTGGCTTTGAACTCACAATTCTCCTGTCTCAGCCTCCCAAAGTGCTGGGAGTACAGGCATGCACCACCGCACCCGGTTGATTCTTCAAAACTTGAGTATAATGTTCTATATTCATCCAGTAACTCAAGCTTTTTTTGTTTTAGTATCAAAAACTGCTAGTATGATGGTCAATTTTTAAATTTCTTCTTATATTTGTTAATTTTGTTTTATGTCTATTCTGGTACAAATAACTTTAGAATTCTAACATCTTCCTAGAGAACTGAAACTTTTTATTATATAATTCATTAATATGGTAACTTTGGAAAAGGTAAATTTATGGACACACAAAGCACAATGGTAGTTGCTCAGGGGTGGTGGGGTGGAGAAATTTTTATAATTATACAATGTGGTAAAGATTGCTGGTGTTCTCCCCAATATCCAGTCTTTCCTTTTTTTTCTTAGTAAGGAACTTCCAATTGTATTCTGGACAGTAGTGTGCTGCTCTTAAAACACATTCTTAATTGTCTTGTAGCTAAGTGCAAATGAAGTTCTTAGGTGGAACTTTTAAGAAACCACTTTATAAAATAGAATGATACCTTACATGGGCTCTATCCACATCCATCCTTTCTCCTACAAGCAATTTTTTTTTTTAAAACCAGGAGTGAACTCAGGGGTACTCGACCACTGAGCCACATCCTCAGCCCTATTTTGTGTTTTATGTAGAGACAGGGTCTCACCGAGTTGCTTAGCGCCTCGCCGTTGCTGAGGCTGGCTTTGAACTTGCAATTCTCCTGTCTCAGCCTCCAAAGTGCTGGGATTACAAGCGTGTGCCACCGCACCCGGCTCCTACAAGAATCTTTGAAAACTGACACACCAAGCAACCTTCCTGAACCATAAAGTCAATACATGCTAAAGATGGTGACATGGAAACAAAGAAGTAGAGTTTGTTGATAAAATTAAATAACCATAATCAGTCCTAACCTAACAATCTCTAGTCTCTTTTATGTGGGAGAAAAATGAATGTCTGGTGGAGCACAGTGGCACACACCTAAAATCCCAATGGCTCAGGAGGCTGAGGCAGGAAAATCAAGTTCAGAGCCAGTCTCAGCAATAGCAAGGTGCTAAGCAACTCAGGAAGACCCTGTCTCTAAGTAAAATACAAAATAGGGCTGGGTATGTGGCTTAGTGATTGAGTGCCCCTGAGTTCGATGCCTGGTACATGGCCCCCCAACAAAGGAAGGTCTGTCTTCTTTTTTTTTTTTTTTTTTAAGATTTTTTTTTTTTATTTGTAGATGAACACAATGTCTTTATTTTTTATTGCTTTGTATGTGGTGCTGAGGATCGAACCCAGGGCCTCACGCATGCGAGGCAAGCGCTCTACCGCTGAGCTACAATCCCAGCCCAAGGTCTGTCTTCTTTAAGCCACTGTTACTTCCATCTCTATCCACCTGCAAAAAGCAATTCTCATCTGAAATATTGATACTATTATTTCAAGGATGATCCCTACTATAAACTCTATTTTATTACACATTGAGAATCCCTACTCTGAAAATTTGAAATCCAAAATGCTCCCAAATCCAAAACATTTGAGCAGTAACATAAGTGGTAAATTCCATACCTAACCTCAACTCAAAGACTAAAAATATTATATAAATTACTTTAGTTTAGGTAAATAAGGTGTGCACAAAACATAAATTTAGTGTTTAGATTTGTGTCCCATCCCATATATGCATATGCAAATATCCCAAAGTCTGAAAAATTCCAAAATCTTGAAACACTTCTTGTCCCAAGCATTTCCAATAACAGATACTTGATCTACGATATAACTATACCAATTTCTTTTGATTTTTACTTTGCCAGGAATATAATTTTCTATTCTTTTATCTTCAACTTGCCTCTGTTCTAATTTGTTTTAATTTAATATACTATTTTAACCACATGCAGTTGGCTGATAGGTTTACGTATAGCCTCACAATCTTTGTCTTTTTGTTTTGTTTTGTAGTACTGGGATTTAACTCAGGGGCACATTATTACTAACCTATATCCCCAGGTCTTTTTTTTTTCTTTTTCTTTGAGAGAGGTTCTAAGTTGCCCAGACTGGCCTCAAATTTGCTACCTTCCTGCCTTATCCTCCCGAATAGCTAGGATCACAGATGAGCCAATATTTGCATTTTAACTACAGCATTTAATCTATTTATATTCATTAAGATCACTGATATATATGGCCTTATTTCTACCATATTACTTCTACCATATTTTGGTCCTACACTTTCCTTTGTCCTTTGGTTCCTATTATTTGATGTCTTCCTCTCCCATTCCACTTGCTTTCTACTACTTTTTTGGATGTGACGGGGATAAAACCCAAACCCTGGTACATTCTAGGCAAGCACTCTACCACTGAGCTATATCCCCCCAACCCTCTATTACAATTTTAGTTCTTCCAGGAGCTATTCTGGATCTCAAGATCCTTAGTTTAATCACATTTACAAAGTCACCTCTGCATTTAAGGTTACCTTTAGGAGTGAAGACATGGACATCTTTGCATGGCCATTTTTCTGCTTACCACAGATGTCAGACCTTTTCAATCTTTTCCCATATCTCTTAGATATCTTCAAATCTCTTTCGCATTCCTGTACTGCATTCTCAGTATTTTTACAACTCCCTTTTAATCTACCTAATATGCTATTAAATCCACCCTTAAATTTACAATTTTAATTATTCATTTTCATTGCTGGATTATATTGGAGATTTTGGACAATCTCTTGTTATCCAATCATATTTTCAATTCTCCTATTTGTTCTTCAGACATATTAAATATACTTACATTATATTCAATATCCAATAATGACGATACCTGAAGTCTTTCTGGGTCTGATTTTGCTGTTCTGTTGTGCTCATGTGACCTATTTCCTCACATGCTTTGTGAATTTTTAACAGGGAGCTCCTGCTCTCTGGAATATTATCTATAATAACTCTTTGAGGATTTTGAGGGGAATATTCCTCCAGAAAGAATCTGGATTCACTTATATCTCTGTCTGGGCATAATATCAAGCTTAACATTTGAGAACAAGACTAAGTTTTGAGGTTCTTTTTTTTTTTTTTCCCAAGTCACATAGGTAGTGAGGTTCCAAACTTCAGTGAAGTCATGTTTCTAATTAAAAATGTTCAGAACAAACTTATTTCCCTCTGAAGTCATAGTTAAGGTGAGAGTTAAGAGTTAAGTCATAGTTAAGATGAGAGGTGACAAGTTCTCTAAATAGCTTTCTTTGCGAGGCTGATTTTTTTTTTCCTGGCTCCCCTTTTGCAGGGTACTCAGCCTTTTGGGGTTATGATTTTAGGAAGATGGATCTCTGATCTTTATCCCTATGTTCATGGCTCCTATCTGCTGTCTCCTGAGCAGTACATGTACCTCTTTAAAACTAATTATGAGAGTCATCTGCAACTAGTAGATACCCTTACGGCAGCAGGTGCCTGGAGTTTAGTGGTCATCTGGTTTTTTTACCTTGCTATTTTGCCACCTCGGCAATACTTCAAAAAATTTTTTTTTCAAATAAATCCATCATTTTTAGGTGGTGAAGAGGAGGAAGACTTTTTAAAAGGTTATTTTCCCATATTACTGGAAATTATTGTACCTATCCTTAACTGATAATGTTATATTACATTATGCCAGAGGTTTTGAAATTATAACCTACCTGTGTATCTCTTTTCCTTACTCTTTCCTTCTTTAACCCCTCCAAAGTTCCTAAACGCAAGCCTGGAATCCCAGCTACTCAGGAGGCTGAGGAAGGAGGATTGCAAGTTTAAGATCAGCCTGGGAAACTTAACAAGACCCTGTCTCAAAATAAAAAATTTTAAAAAGTGGTGGGAATATAGCTCTCTTAGAGAATGCTTGCCTAGCATATGTGAGGCCCTGGGTTTAATCCCCAATATTATAAAACAGAAGAAAAAAGTTCCTTCCTAAAAGGTTTCTTTTACCAAAAAACTATAAGAAAGCATTACTTTCCAATCTTTGTGATCCTTTTCTAAGATCTCTAAACTGTCTCAATATCCTTAATTATAAAAACAAGGCACACTTATGTACAAATAAAAGTGAAGAATAGAAAATAAAAATGATTTATGTGTTAGGGTAGTGAAATTCTCATTTTTCCTTTGATTTAATTATTTATGTTACATTACTTAAGCATTAAAATGAATAGCACCATCATTTTAAACTGGCTGTTGTCCCTTTTCTACCTGTGGTTGAAAATTAATCATATAAATATGCAACTTAACTGTACCCTCAGTCATTCTATCAGGTAATTGTTTCAGGATATTGTTAAATTTCTATGGGCAGCCAAACTTAAGAAATAGTCACTGTAAAGTCTGTCATGCTATAGGTTTCATTTCAAAGATATAGACTTTGAAGAGTCTATAAGCTACTCTTTGTGGCTATCAGAAATCAACCAGAAGTTTAGTTTATGATAAAAACCAATGCAGCCCCAATATTGTAATATGCCAACAAAGGGAATCAGGATGAAATCAGTAAGAAATAAATGACTACTATTTCAATGCATATCCTCTACAGAAAAGGAAGTGAGAATGGTTTCACAAGCTCAAGGGTGGGGAAAAAATACTAACTCACAGAAAGGTTCAAACAGTAAAGCCATGGGCAGATAATCTAGGGAAATACTAACCTTAGACTATGCCTCAAATTCTTTTTTTTTGGTACTGGAGATTGAACTCAGGGGCACTTGACCACCGAGCCACATCCTCAGCCCTATATTGTGTTTTATGTAGACAGGGTCTCACTGAGTTGCTTAGCACCTCGCCGTTGCTGAGGCTGGCTTTGAACTCGCGATTCTCCTGTCTCAGCCTCCTTAAGTGCTGGGATTACAGGCTTGCGCCACTGCGCCCAGCTGCCTCAAATTCTTTATTGGTAAAATAAGAATGATCACTACAGAAAAACAACAAATCTGATCTGAGATGTAGGGCTATTCACAGAAATCTTTGCTCTCATCCCTGTTCTTCCTGTCAACAGCTTAAAGGCAGCATGTAGGAAGGAAGAGCTAAGTAGATAAGCAAATCCAGTTAGATAAAAGACACCCAGCCAGGAATGGTGGTGTACACCTGTATTTCCAATTACTTAGGCGGCTGAGGCAGGAGGATCACAAGTTCGAGGCCAGGCTGAGCAACTTAGTGAGGCCTTAAGCAACTCAGGGAGATCCTGTCTCATAATAAAAAAAATAAAAAGGCTAGGGATATAATTTAGTGGTAAAGTGTCTCTAGGTTAAATTCCCAGTACCAAAACAAAAAGACCCATAATCCATAAAAGGACCTATCCTCATATCCACAGAAAGGGTCAAGGAGTTTCTCCTGTTGTTCCTGTGCCTACACACTAAACCAACACTATCTTGAAAAGAACTTTGAAGTTTACTGTTTGTTTGCCAGTTTATTTAATACTAATGCAGGCAGAACCAAAAATTTCTCCTTTCCTTTCTGTGACTCCATATTGAATTCATAAGAACATATTAAAAAGCCGGGCGCAGTGGCGCAAGCCTATAATCCCAGCACTTTGGAAGGCTGAGGCAGGAGAATCTCGAGTTCAAAGCCAGCCTCAGCAATGGTGAGGCACTTAGCAACTCAGTGAGACCCTGTCTCTATAAAACACAAAAATAGGGCTGAGGATGTGGCTCAGTGGTCGAGTGCCCCTGAGTTCAATCCTCAGTATGCCCCCCCCAAAAAAAACCAAATATACTCTCAAATGAAAATTCAGTGAAGAACTAAAACAAAAAAGTTTGAGAAGGGAATAGCTTCTTCCAATGGCCTGGG
>PVHX01019095.1:0-24282 GCA_004024805.1 Geosciurus inauris | reverse complement strand
TTCTTGACTCATCCAGGAAGGACTCTGACCTTCTCTTCCTGCCTTAAGCCCTCCCCTTCCTGACTAGCCTTTTAAAATTTTCTGTACCCTGGAACACGTGCACCATTCTCCCGACACACTCTGATGGACAGGAGAGTTTAGCCCGAGAGCATGCATTTCCAATAAAGCCTTGCCCAGCGGTTTTTAATTAGCCTCCTTTTGGTCATCTGGCTTTACACCATGACACAAAAAGTAAGAGGTATGGGTGTTGGGGTGTGGCCCCGCAATAGAGCACACAAGCACAAGGCCTTGGGTTCAATTCCTTGCACCAGAAGCAGAATAAGAAAGGTGGTTAGGGGTATAGGAGACATGCATGTAAGTTTCACTTTGAAATATTAAAAGAACTGAGCAAAAAGGATGTTTCTTCTTTAAAGCAAAGAAGAGTATGAGTAGAGTATGACAAGAAAAGAAATGGTTAGTGCACCAAAAAGAAGTAAAAGAAACCACAAGCCAGGTGCGGTGGCACACGCCTGTAATCCCAGCACTTTGGGAGGCTGAGACTGGAGAATCGCGAGTTCAAAGCCAGCCTCAGCAACAGTGAGACACTAAGCAACTCAGTGAGACCCTGTCTCTACATAAAACACAAAATAGGGCTGGGGATGTGGCTCAGTGGTTGATTACCCCTGAGTTTAATCCCTGGTACAAAAAACCCACAAAACTCCAAGACATATATTTTAGCTCTGCCCTGTGAAACAATTAAGATTAACCCTCCTCCAGTAAGCTTGCTCAGAAGTTACATACTGAAGGAAAATAAAATCTAATTTATCGACAGGATTCCCATGAACCTTGGCCAAATTAAGTGATCAAGACACTGTAGTGGCCAGGTGCACTGGCACATGCCTATAATCTCAGCTACTCAGGAAGTTGAAACAAGAGGACCATGAGTTCAAGGCCACCCTGAGCAACTTAGGGAGACTCTGTCTCAAAATAAAGACGAAAAGGGGCTGGAAAAGCAGCTCAGTGATAGAGTACCACAGAACAGCAGCAGCCGCCACAAAGCTTCCTTTTAATTAATATTCCAAGAGTAAAAGCATTGATTTTGTTTTTGTTGCTTGTTGTGCTAGGAATCAAACCCAGGATCTCACATACACTACACATGTGCTCTACCACTGAGCTATCTCTTCAGAATATAAGCATACTCACCATCAAACGAATCTTGTTTTCTTTTACTGAATATCACTACTACCTAACCTTTCTTTTCCATAATTAGTTTTTTTGTTGTTGTTGTTTTGGTACCAGGGATTGAATCCAGAAGCACTTAACCACTGAGCCACATCCCAGTCCTTTTTTTGTATTTTATTTAGAGACAGGGTCTCGCTGACTTGCTTAGGGCCTCACTAAATTGGTGAGGCTGGCTTTGAACTCAAGATCCTCCTGCTTCAGTGTCGCGAGCTGCTGGGATTACAGGCCTGTGCCATTGTGCCTGGCCATAATTAGCCTTTATCTTGTCCCATCTTTAAATTTACTCATGCTTCTACTAATCACCATTCATCTAATACATATATATGTAAAAATGTATACATATATATGCCACAACATCTATGCACCAAAATAAATATTTTTACATATAATAATTCCTCATAAGTTTACTCATTAGGAAATTATGTCTTAAGTAGACAAACTTCCTAGAAAATGAATTTTAACCTTTTAACCACTAAAACTGTTTAAGGTATACTATATCCAGAAACCACTATAAAAATAACTTAACCAGGGGCTGGGGTTATGGCGCAGTGGCAGCGTGCTCGCCTAGCATGCGTGAGGCACTGGGTTCGATCCTCAGCACCACATAAAAATAAAATAAAGCTATTCTGTCCACCTATAACTAAAAAATAAATATATTTAAAAAATAAATAAATAAATAACTTAACCACCAGACGCCAGACTTCATGACATGTGGCCTATATTTCCTGCCACTCAGGAGCTAAGGCAGGAAGATCATTTCAGTAAGTTCAAGTCCAGCCTGGGGAACACAGTGATACCTTATCTCTAAAACAATTTTTTAAAACATAAAAAATAATAATTTAGGGGCTGGAGTTATGGTGCAGTGGTAGCATGCTTGCCTAGCACGTGTAAGGCACTGGGTTCGATCCTCAGCACCACATAAAAATAAAATAAAGATATTCTGTCCACCTACAACTAAAATATAAATATTTAAAAATAATAATAATAATAATAATTTAACTGCCAGCCATGGTGGCGCATGCCTGTAATCCCAGCTACTCGGGAGGCGGAGGCAGGAGACTGCAAATTCCAGGCGGCCTGGACAACAGAGATCACATCTCAAAAAGCTATTTTAACTAACATTCCAAGCCAATTCAATAAAATAAGAAAATTAGATATACAAATATTACAAAAGAATAAAAAATTTGAGGACTTTCTCATATATGAACTCGTTGGTAGCCAAATGTATGGTTTTTACATGAATTTAACATTTTGGATGAACCACTGTACTGTTATATAAAAAATAATGCCCTCAAGCCCTGATGGTGTATGTATGGCCAAATGCTCCACAGTAAAACCCATCTTTCTACATTTCAACACTATACTTTTTTTTTAGTATCAAAAGTCACTTTGTGGGCTGGGATTGTAGCTCAGCGGTGAAGCGCTTGCCTCGCATGCGTGAGGCCCTGAGTTCGATCCTCAGCACCACATACAAAGCAATAAAATAAAGATATTATGTCCATCTACAGCTAAAAAAAAAAATTAAAAAAAAAAAAAAAAGTCACTTTGTGCTGTTCTAGTGCACATTCCTTACCTATTTTGCAATGTGTGTCCTTTACTTTACCACGAGCTACAACAAAACATGTAAGTTGGGCTAGGGTTTGTGGTTCAGTGGTAGCGCGTTTGCCTAGCATGTGCGAGGCACTGGGTTCGATCCTCAGCACCACATAAAAGCAAATAAATAAAACGAAAGTATTGTGCCCATCTACAACTATAAAAATATTTTTTTAAAAAAAAGTGGAAGTAAAATTATATAAAGACTGAGAGACTATGTCCATGGAAGTTTCAGAAATATACCCTTGAGAAAAATGCATGTACGAGTTAGGGCTCAAATTTCCTAGCCTACATGCTGGTTCTCAGCAAAGCATATGTTTGTAAGAAGTTTCTGGTGAAATAAAACTGTAAGAGCTGAATAAAAATGAGTCACTTTACTTCATAATTAGGGCAAACAGAGCAGATCCAGGAGCAGTCAATAAGATAGGTGATCTCTGTATCAAAATATTTTAACTCCTCTTTAATTAAAATCGGAGATTGCATTAGAAAAGGAAAACTAAAAATCAGCATATCACATACACCTATTTTTTTTTTTTTTGGCGAGGGGGAGGTTGTACTAGGGATGGAACCCAGGGGCACTTAAATTTCTAAGCCACATCCTCCCTTCTCTTCTTTTTTCTTTGAGACTGGGTCTTGCTAAGTTACTTAGGGCCTTCCTAAGTTGCTGATGTTGGCCTCAAACTTGTAATCCTCTTGCCTCAGCCTCCAGAGTTGCTGGGGTTACAAGTATGTACCACTAAGCCTAGTCAAATAATGTCTTTCTTAACTTAGAAACTGTAGTCACTTAGAAGCATTTAAGGAAAGGAAAAACAAATGCTGTTTTTTTGTTTTGTTTGGGGTACCAAGGACTGAACTCACGGGTACTTGACTACTGTGCCACATCCCCAGCCCTATTTTTTGTGTTTTATTTAGAGGCATAGTCTCATTGAGTTGCTTAGCACCTTGCCATTGCTGAGGCTGGCTTTGAACTTGTAATTCTCCTATCTCAGCCTCCCAAAGTGCTGGGATCATAGGCGTGAACCACCGTGCCCAGCTACAAATGCTGTTTTATGTGTTCAAATACAAGTGACAAAGTTAACAAAACAATTTCTAATTATGAGTCCTTTGCGTATACTTCTGATACAAATAAATAGGAAGAGTTTATAACTGACACTGTCAAATACAAATGCCTCTAAAACAATTGCTGTTAATTAGGTTAGCCACTGACTCTATGAAGCTGATTCCAACAATAATCTGCTTAGCAAACCATCTTCTTCATAGATGTTTTTCAGACATAGATGGACATCATTTTAGCAGCTGTAACCTGACAACCTGCAGGGCTAAGTAACATTTGCACAGCATCAAACCTCCAGGTGAGCTTGTCAGCAGGATCCACTCCACCAAATCTTACACATGTGGTAATACAAACAAGAAAAAGTAGGTCCTTTGCAATTTTCATTGCCATCTAATATTTCAGAAATTAAGTCAAACTGTATTAACTGATTTTTACATAAATTTCATTCAAATTTTTTCAGTTACCAAATGTTTATGATATCCAAAGATTATACAACACTGGTACATTAAACATGTGAAGTACATGATAAAAATGTAAAAGAAAAACATTTTTCATCTATAAAACTGGCAAAAATGAAACAAAATCTTGACACTAAATGCTATCCAAATCCAGAGAAATAAACTCTCATGTCTTGCTGAGTAGATCATACCTCTCTGGAACACTATCTGACAAACCATTCATTTATTGAACTCGAAGGCACAAATAATAATTTCATGTATTAAACTCTAAGGAAATAAGTTTCCTAAGAAAATAATTTTTAAAATTAACATAAAAAGATAATGTTTACCTCAAGACCTTTAACAGTAAAAATTTGAAGTAATCCAAAAACCAAAAGAGGTGTAAATAATTTGTGTTATAAACATTAAATAATTATCTGATTATATAGAATAATGTTCTCAATGCTAAGTAGAGAAGGATATTAAAACTATAATCTGGGGGGCTGGGGTTATGGCGCAGTGGTAGCGTGCTCACCTAGCACGTGGGAGGCACTGGGTTCGATCCTCAGCACCACATAAAAATAAAATAAAGATATTCTGTCCACCTACAACTAAAAAAAAATATTAAAAAAAAACTATAATCTTTGTGATTATTAAAAAAAAACTATAATCTGGGCTGCGATTGTGGCTCAGTGGTAGAGTGCTTGCCTAGCACATGTGAGTCACTGGGTTTGATCCTTAGCACCACATGAAAATAAATGAATAAAATAAAGGTATTGTGTCCATCTACAACAACAAAAAATATATTTTTAAAAAACCTCTATAATCTGAGCTGGGTGCAGTGGTACCGACCTATAATCCCAGCACTTTGGGAGGCTGAGACAGGAGGATTGCCAAGTTCAAAGCCAGCCTTGGCAATGGCGAGGCAACTCAGTGATATCCTGTCTCTAAATAAAAAACAAAAAAGTGATGGGGATGTGGCTCAGTGGTCAAATACTCCTGAGTTCCATCCCCCATACCAAAAAAAAAAAAAAAAATCAAACCTGTATAATCTTAATTTTTTTAAAAATGTTTATATATAGTAGTACCATTGAACAAATTGGAAAAATTTAAACTGCTAATTAATAATTACTTTCTAGAAGTTATTGCATGTGGTATTATTTCATTATTTATAACTTTTTACATTGTTCAAATTTTTATAGTGACCATATATGTAATAATCACATAAACTGAATACTCAAACTAAACACCTTGTCCATGTCTTCAAAACATTGACAAAATACTGAGGTGCTGCTAAAAAAAAAAAAAAAAAGTATTTTAAGCAAGAAAATGGATGCCATATAGTACTATATTTTATACCAAGAATATAATTCTTTGGGGCTGGGATTGTAGCTCAGCGGTAGAGCACTTGCCTCGTATGCGTGAGGCCCTGGGTTCGATCCTCAACACCACATACAAAGCAATAAAATAAAGACATTGTGTCCATCTACAACTAGAAAAAAATAAAAGAATATAATTCTTTTTGAAGTTGGCATATATAAAGAAACAAAATGTTAAAAAATAAATACCAAACTATTAAATTTCTCAGTGAAATCAAATGACAAGCTCTTTGTTATAAATTTGTAACTGAAACTTTTATAATGATTATGCTTATCTCTGTAAAGACATTATAAGAGGGCTGGGGTTGTGGCTCAGTAGTACAGTGCTTGCCTCACATCTGTGAGGCAGTGAGTTCGATCCTCAGCACCATATTAAAAAAATAAATAAAGGTATTGTGTTTATCTACAACTAAAAAAATACTTAAAAAAAAAGAACTTATAAGAACAGAAAGTCTTATGAATATTTAGATTAAAAATGACATTTGCAGGGCCTGGGGTTGTGGCTCAGTGGCACAGCACTTGCCTAGTACATGAGGCACTGGGTTCAATCCACAGCACCACATAAAAATAAAAATAAAAACAGGGGCTGGGGTTGTGGCTCAGTGGTAGAACATTTGCCTGGAATGTGTGAGGCACTGGGTTCAATTCTCAGCATAAAATAAAATAAATAAAATAAAAATCCATCAACAACTAAAATATATATGTAAACAAATAAAAATAAAAATTATAAAAGAGACTATTAAAAAAAGACATTTGCAAGTCAGTGAAACCCAAGAGTTCGCCGGGCACAGTGGCTCACGCTTGTAATCCCAGCACTTAGGGAGGCTGAGACAGGAGAATTGCGAGTACAAAGCCAGCCTCAGCAATGGCGAGGCACTAAGCAACTCAGTGAGATCCTGTCTCTACATAAAACACAAAATAGGGCTGGGGATGTGGTTCAGTGGTCGAGTGCCCCTGAGTTCAATCCCCAGTACCAAAAAAAAAAAAAAAAGAAACCCAAGAGTTCAATGAAAACTACCACCACAAAAACAATTAGTAGCTTGAAGTATACATCAAAGTTCATAATATTTTATCTTTTATATCTTAATGACACTATAATTAAGTTGAATGTTAATTAGAATGTTATAAAATAATCATGTATGTTATAGTTATATATGCTATGGTTCCTGAATAATTATTTCAAGATCTACAGTAACTCACTTCTAGGAAGAGGTACTTTGTTACCTTAAAACCAAAACTTTTGTTATCTCTTATTGGGCATACCAGAGACTATTCTCATCAAGTAGAGATCTGAACTTTCCTCTGGTCAGTCTCCTCAGAGATAAAATTAAATTCTCCCGGGGCTGGGGCTGGGGCTCAGTGGTAGAGCGCTTGCCTAGCATGCGTGAGGCACTGGGTTCGATTCTCAACACAACATATAAATAATAAATGAATAAAATAAAGATCCATCAGGGGCTGGGATCGTGGCTCAGTGGTGGAGCGCTTGCCTCGCATGCATGAGTCACTGGGTTCGATCCTCAGCACCACATAAAAATAAATAAGATAAAGATATTGTATCCATCTACAACTAAAAAAAAAAAATTAAAAAAAAAAAGATCCATCAACAACTAAAAAAGTATTTAAAAAATTAAATTCTCCCACTTCTATACTTGTTCATCCTGGACATAGGAATCAATATAATTTATGAGAATTAAGTGGAGTCAATGTTTACCTCCCTCCAAGTAAAAAAATTCTTGATGATTCTAATAACCAACTCAATACCTTAATATATTTTAGTACAAAAAGAAAGCCACTGAGCTGAGCCTGATAGCACATGTCTGTGAGCTCAGCGACTTGGAAGGCTGAGGCAGGAGGATCAATTCAAGGACAGCCTCAGCAACTTAGCAAGACCTTTTCTCTAAATAAAAATTAAGAAAGGCTGAGGATTTAGCTCAGGGGTAAAAAGAAAGAAAGAAAAGAAAGCCAATGCAAGAAATCCATGGTTGAATAGGGAAGAATGTTCCAAAGAGGGAATGAATGTTAAGAACTAGATTAAAGAATAAAAATTCTGAATTCTAAACATAAATAAGCCAGTGATCCAAGTCATCATTTCTTATCCCAATCTTTTCAATCATAAATTGGTATCAACATTCACATACAACTTATAAAATATCTGAAAAAAATTAAAACTAAAATTTTTTTTACCAAGGAAATAAATTCATTGTCCTAACCTGGTCCACACATAGATAAATCCCAATGGCCCTGAAATCAGTAGTGGTAAGTGTGGCAACTTAGATTTAAAGTATGTTTAGTAAGTGGGAGGTGGTATTTTAATACCAAGGATGTAACCTTAGTTTAATCATAGCTGAGTGCATAAAGAGGTTTATGCTGTCAGTACTGTCCTAACAACAGGAAGTTAAATTTCAAGGAGGACAAGGCCTTGCCTATGAAATGATGAAAAGTTCAAGATCAAAAGGTAAAAGTTGACTATATAAAAACAGTGAAAAATGGATATGCCTTATGAAATAGTAATTTATGTTTAATCATTCTCAAGTATTTCTAGGGTACTTAGCTTCTACTTTTTTAGCCCACAAGGCTAAGACAGAACCACAAATGGCCTAGCTAAAAACCATAGGAATATTTGAGCACAGAACCAAAACTGGAAGAGTATTTTCTTTTTTTTTTTAATTAATTAATTAATCTATTTTTAAATATTTTTTAGTTGTCAATGGACCTTTATTTTATTTATTTATATGTGGTGCTGAGAATCGAACCCAGTGCCTCACGCATGCTAGGGAAGCGCTCTACCTCTGAGCCACACCCCAGCCCTGGAAGAGTATTTTCATCTTCAGGATTTTTGTTTTTTATTTTTTCATTTTTCCTTTTCTGTGTTTAAGAAAATTGTGTCAAACACTAAGTTCAAAGCTAATGAAACAGTCTTCAGTGACCACATATAACAAAGAATACAGACTTTACTAAAATTATTTGGAAAATACACTGAACAACAACAACAACAACAAACGCCATTCTAAGCAACAATAAATTGCAGAAAAAGATACCTGATTTCTAAAGTCACCACATATAATATTCAAAATGACCAGTTGTCAACAAAAAAAATTCAAGAAATTCAAACAAACAAGAAAGCATTGCTCATTCTTTTTTCTTTTTTTTTTTTCTTTTGGTACCAGGGATTGAACTCAGGGGTACTCAACCAGTGAACCACATCCCCAGTCCTATTTTGTGTTTTATTTAGAGACAGGGTCTCACTGAGTTGCTTAGAGCCTTGCCGTTGCTGAGGCTGTCCCAGCCTCCCAAAGTGCTGGGATTACAGGTGTGCGCCACCGTGCCTGGCTGTCAATCGCTCATTCTTAAGAAAAAAAATTCTTGGAAACTGACCTTGGGGACACCCAGGCAAAGAATCTTCAACTATATTAAATGTGTTCAAATAACTAAAATAAATCATGGGCAAAGAACTAAAGAAAAAATGATATCACACCAAATAGAGAATTATCAATAGTAGGAATTACAAAAGGACTCAAAGAGAATTCTGGAGCTAAAAAAAAGTACACTAAATAAAAAGCTAAACCGGGCGTGATGACACACACCTGTAATCCCAGCACTTTGGAAGGCTGAGACAGGAGGATTGCGAGTTCAAAGCCAGCCTCAGCAATGGTGAGGCACTAAGCAACTCAGTGAGATCCTGTCTCTACATAAAACAGAAAAAGAGGGCTCAGGATGTGGCTCAGTGGCCGAGTACCCAAGTTCAATCCCCAGTACCAAAGAAAAAAGCTAACATGGACTTTACAACAGATCTGAGCATGAAGAACAAATCTAAAGATAGGCAAATTAAGATTATCCACTCTGAAGAGCAGACTGAGAAAAGAATAAAAATGAACAGGCCTGAGGAACCTGTAGGACACCATCAGGTATACCATCATACATATAAGGAAATCTTAGAAGGACATGAGAGGGACAAGTGGAGTGAAAAGGATATTTTAGAAATAATGGCTGAAAACTTCTTAAATTTGATGAAAAGCATGAATCTACACATCTAAGCATCTCTAGTTGACTTCAAAAGCATGAACTGAAAGGAATCAACACCAAAACACATTACAGTCAAATTGTCAAAACTAAGTCACGGAAGAAGCAAAGTAACTCATAACCTACAAGGGATCCTCTGTAAGATTTAAAACATCGATTTATCACCAGAATCCATGGAGGCCAGAAGGCAGTTGAATGGCACATTTTAAATACTGAAATAAAAAATTATCAATCAAAAATTCTGTATCCAGAAAAATTTTTCTTCAAAAATGAGAGAAAAATTAAGACATTCACAGATAAATAAAAGCTGAGGGTATCTGTCACAAGTAGATCTGCCCTACAAGAAATTTAAAAGGAAGTTCCTTGGGCTGAAATGAAAGGACAATAGAGAGTAAAAATTTAAAAAGTAAAAAATAAAGATATCTATATAGGTACATATAGAAGCCAGTCCTAAGTCAGTCAGTGTAACATGTGCCTGTAGTTTTAGCACTCTGGAGGCTAAAGTTGGAGAATCAACCTTGAACCCATGAGTTCAAGAGTTTGAGGCCAGCCTGGGCAATACAGCAAGACCCCATCTCACGAGGAGAAAGAGGAAGAGGAAGAGAGGAAGGGAAAGAGAATAAAAGAGGAGGAGGGGAACAAGAGGAAGAAGAGGAAGGAGAAGCTGTGGCCAGTATTATTACATTATTGATTTTTAATGTGTTTTATTGTTGTTATATAATTTAAAACAAATGCATAAAACAATTATAAATCTATGTTAATGGGAACACAACATATAAATATGTTACTCTGACAGTAACTGACAAGTGGAATGTGGAGCTGTTTAGGACCAAATTTTTTAAGGGGGTGAGGGCTACCAGGGATTGAACTCAGGAGCACTTGACCACTGTACCACATTTCCAGCCCTATTTTGTTTTTTATTTAGAGACAGGATCTAAGTAAACGCCTCACTTTTGCTGAGGCTGGCTTTGAACTCACGATCCTCCTGTCTCAGCCTCCCAAGCCACTGGGATTACAGGCATGTGCTGCCACACCTGGCAGGAGCAAATTTTTTTATACTACTCAAATTAAGTTGATATTAGTTCACACTTGATTGATATAAAGTTAAGATGTTAATTATAATTCCAAGGATAATAGTAATAAGGAAAAAACATAAAAAACAGACAAGTAAGAAGAGAATAAAACAGTATGATAGGAAAAACAGTTGTAAAAAGAGATAGGATAGAGGAATTGAGAAACTAAAAAGACACAAAACACAAATAACTAAATGGCAGATGTACTCCCTTGGAAGTTACTTACATGTACATGGATTAAACTCTCCGATTAAAAAAACAGAGCTAGGCACAGTGGCGCACACCTGTAATCCCAGCACTTTGGGAGGTTGAGACAGGAGAATCGCCAGTTCAAAGCCAGCCTCAGCAACAGCGAGGCGCTAAGCAACTCAGTGAGACTCTGTCTCTACATAAAACACAAAAAGAAGGCTGGGGCTGTAGCTCAGTGGTAGAGCACTTGCCTAGCATGTGTGAGGCACTGGGTTTGATCCTCAGCAACACATACAAATAATAAGCGAATAAAATAAAGATCCATCAACAACTAAAAAATTATTTTAAAAAAAAAACACAAAAAGAGGGCTGGGGATGTGGCTCAGTGGTCAAGTACTCCTGAGTTCAATCCTTGTTAACAAAAAAAATTTTTAAATAAAAATAGAAAGACAGAGAGTGGTAGCAGAGATTTATTTTAAAGTCAACTAAATGCTGTCAAGGACTTGATTTACACACAGACCAGTAAGACCAGTACACTGAAAACCAACAAACGCTGCTGAAAGAAATTAAAGAAGGGCTGGGGTTATGGCACAGTGGTAGTGTGCTCGCCTAGCATGCGTGAGGTACTGGGTTCGATCCTCAGCACCACATAAAAATAAAATAAAGATATTCTGTCTGCCTACAACTAAAAAATAAATATTTTAAAAAAAAGAAATTAAAGAAGACCTAAGTAAACAGAAAGACATGCTGTATTCATATATTGAAAGATCTTGTTTAGCATTGTTAAGATGGTGATACTATTCAAACTTGTCTACAAATTCAGAGCAATCCCTGCCAAGATCCCAATGGCTTTTCTTTACAGAAATTGAAAAGCTCTTCTCAGAAGTCTTCATAACTGCTCCAACATGGAAGGAGATTGAAGTCATCATTAGCATTCTCATAACAAGAAAAAACTGACAAACAATACCTCTTAGATCCATCAAAGAACTGAGGTCACAGGGCAAATTACTACCCCTCATAAACTTGGGAAAGAGAAAGATACGGAGAAGCACAACTTACCAGAAACAAAACTCCAGGCACAGAAGCTCTCTACTAGAGACATTTCTTTTTACAAACTCTAAAATAAGAAAGGGTGAAAGAAATCCATATAAAAAAAGGGTGGGGAAAAAAACACCAAACTAGAATTCTGTATCCAGAGAAATGATCCTTCAAAAATGAAGAAGAAACACTTTCTCAAACAAAAACTGATAGAATTTGCCATCAGAAAACCTGCCTATCAAGAAATGTCCAAAGTTTCTCTTCAGAAAGAAAGAAGACATGGGTAAAAATTCTGGATGTACATAAGGGATAAGCAATACAAAGAAATGAAAATAAGATGAATGCCTCAATTTTCTTATTCTTTATTTATTCATTTAATTTTATGTAGTGCTGAGGATCAAACCCAGTGCTTCACATGTGCTAGGCAAGCACTCTACCAGAGCCACAACCCCGGCCCTGGATTTTTTATTTATTTTTTTTTTTAAGTTGTTGATGGATCTTTATTTTATTCATTTGTTATTTATATATGGTGTTGAGGATCGAACCCAGTGCCTCACGCATGCTAGGCAAGCGCTCTGCCACTAAGCTACAGCCCCCAATTTTTCTTATTCTTAATCAATTAGATAACTATTGGTTCAAAATAACAGCAATATGTATTAGGTGATTAGAGATTATGATAAGTTAAATCAGTCACAGAAATGTTATAAGGAATAGAAGGAAGGAACTGGGAATCCTGTTACAGGGCACTGGTACAAAGTATAAAGTAGTATAGGAAAGTGGACTTTGATTGATTGTAATCATATACTGCAACCCATAGGGTGACTATGAAATTATAACTTTAAAAATTCATATGCAACTTCAAGGAATATCAAATAACCAAAATGGTCTTGAAAAGGCTGGAGAACTCACCGCTTTCAAAATTACTACAAAGCTATAGTAATCGATACTGTTATATAAATATCAAATAATGAACAGAATTGAGAATTCAGAAGAAAACCTATACATTTATGATTAAATGATTTTGAACAGGGTATCAGGACCATTCGGAAGAGCCGTAGTGCACATCTGTAATTTTAGCTACCTGGAGGTTGAGGTAAGAGGAAGAATAATTTCAAGTTTAATTAGTAAGCAGCTTAGTGAGACCCTGTCTCAAAATTTTTTAAAAAAATGAAAAGGGATGGGGATGTAGCCCAATGGTAAAGTTGGGTTCACTCCCCAGAATAGGGAAAAGAATATAATCTATTAAACAAATACTAATGAAATAATGGAAACCTAAATGCAAAAAAAACAAAAAGCAAAAACCTAAAGCTTTATACCATGAACCAAAATGAACTTTAAATGGACAAAAGACCTAAATACAAGTAGCTAAAAGTATAACATTCAGGGCTAGGGTTGTGGCTCAGCAATAGAGCACTTGCCTCGCATCTGTGGGGCACTGGGTTCAATCCTCAGTACCACATAAAATAAGTAAATAAAGGTATTGTGTTCATCTACAACTAAAAAATGTATTTTTTTTAAAAAAAGTATAACATTCATGGAAGATGTAACAATGGCCAAAAGATACATAAAAACATGGTCAACATCACTAGTGATCAGGGAAATACAAATCAAAAATGGAAATATCACTTCACACCTATGAGAACAGATAGAATGAGAACTCCACAAAAGGGGCTAGAGATGTGGCTTAGTGGTAGAGTATTTCGGTAGAGCTTATGTGAGGCCCTGTGTTTAATCCCCAGCACTGCAGAACAAAAACAAAAACACCTCCACAAAATAAATGCTGGCAAGGATATGGTAAAACTGGAACCCTCATGTATGACAGGAATGGAAAATGGTATTGGAATTCCTCAAAAAATTAAATGATTACCATATGACCCAGAAATTCTGTGTATATTCTGAGTATATACTCAGAAGAAATAAAATTAAGAACTTGAAAACGTATGTATATACACATTCAATAGAGTTTGAGTTGGCAAAGATTAAAACTTCGGGGGACTAACGGTAGTGATAGATGCACAACAATGTGAATGTACTTAAGGCCACAGAAGTGTACATTTAAAATGGTTAAATCAATTGGAGCTGTAGCTCAGTGGAATAGTGTTTTCCTAGTGAGGAAAAAAAAAAAAGATTAAAATGGCAAATTTTAGGCAGGTGTGGTATTGAATGCCTATAATCCCAGCTACTCAGGCAGCTGAAGCAGGAGGACTGCAAGTTTGAGACCAGTCTACAATTTAGCAAGACCCTGTATCCAAAGAAAATTAAAAGCACTAGAAGTATAGGTCAGTAGAGTACTTGCCTAATATGTGCGAGGCCATATCAATCCCTAATACGTCCTCTCAAAAAAAAGAAAAAAAAACAAAAACAGAAACAAAGAGAATATAACCCTTGTATACTGCTGACAGAAATATAAAATAGGGTAGTTGTAGTCATTGTAGAAAACATCTTGGTGACTCCTTAAAAAGTAAAAACGCAGGCTATTATCTGTAGCTCATAGTAGCCTTACACTTGCCTAGAACGCGTAAAGCCCTGAGTTTGATCCTCAGTACTGAATAAAAACAAAAAAAGTAAAATGCAGAATTATCATATGACACAGGAATTCTATTCTTAGGTACATATAAGAATTGAAAACAGCCGGGCGCAGTGGCTCAAGCCTATAATCCCAGCACTTAGGGAGGCTGAGACAGGAGAATCCCGAGTTCAAAGCCAGCCTCAGCAATGGCGAGGTGCTAAGCAACTCAGTGAGACCCTGTCTCTACATAAAACACAAAATAGGGCTGGGGATGTGGTTCAGTGGTCGAGTGGCCCTGAGTTCAATCCCCGGTACCAAAAAAAAAAGAATTAAAAACAGAAGAACTAAAATAATTCCTATATTGTTCACAGATTATATCAAGTTCGCATTTCATTACATATTGAATTGTTTTACTTTCTACCTTTTGTTTCTCAAACTTGATCAGTGAAGGTAGAGACCTTATCTTTAATTTCTATATTCTATAGTACTAGTATGATGATGAATCCACAGTATCAACTCTGAGATTATTTTTTCATTGATTGAAAATTCAAATAGAAGTCAGAGCCTTAAAATATTTCTAATCTACCCAATTTGGGAAACTATATTTCCTCCTGTTTTAATGCTGTCCTGCAACAAATTTATTTTGTTACCCTTTCTTCTCCAATAAATGAACTGAAAAGAAAAATACTAATGTGTCAAAATGCCAGCATCAGATAGAACAGATAAATGCCTTCACAAGTTGCTTCCTTAGAGCAAATGGCCTTTTCTAAATCCACTGAAGACTGTTTCAAAACAGTTAAAGAGAATCAAAACACACATATTTAAAAATGCTGAAGCTCTGAATAGTTGTATGATTTGTTTTCTCAACAGATGTGTATCCTTCAAGCCCTGAATTCACCAGATGCATATTAAATTAATCTGTACTTTTGGTTTTTACATAACACTCCACTCTAGTTTTATAAATACACCATCACATGAAAGCAGAATTCCATTGTTGCTTTATGGCATTAAACATTAACAGATTATCTCTACTGTGCAACAAAAAATACATTAGGATTCATTTTAATGTAGCCAAATGTGTGCCCCATAAATATAGGCTATAATAACTTCACCATTAGTTTTGAATTGGCCGATTTCTATCCAGAATGTGAAACATAAATTTGCTGGTAACTAAAAATTCAGTGGCACCTGGTACCTGAAAGAAATACACACTAACTCAAATACCTAAGACATGTGGATTAATTAATTCCAGATACTTGAATTCTAAGAAATACCATAGTCCACTCAAATGTTCTTGGAAAACTTACTTCCAATAAAACTATAATTTCTCTCTCTTTTTTTTTTTTTTGGTGGTGCTGGGGATTGAACTCAGGGCCTTGTGCATGCAAGGCAAACACTCTACCAACTGAACTATATCCCCAAACCCAAACTATAATTTCTTCATTAACTAAAATGAAAAAAATAGTGTTGTCATATCAGAAATAGGACTGCACTGGGAGTCAGGAGGCCTAGATGGCAGTTTGATTCATTAACTATCTATACAATCTTGAGCACTTAGCCTCTGCACGTAATGTATTCACAGCTGTAAAATGAAAGGGACTATCTAGACCATCTCCATGTTTTCTTTTAGCTTTAACTTTCTTTTGGCTTCATAATTTCATAATCTATGAAACACAAATGCAAGCATTAACCAGATGGACCCCATTAAAGACAAAGTGAGCTTGCATACTGATTGATCTGAAGAACATCTATCTGGAGAATCTGTTTTCACACAGATAGTTCCCTGAATCTGTTATTATTTAACTAAAGCGAAAAAGTAAACAAAACCCACCAAACAGGGAGTTACTGAACCATTCTTACATCATATCCTAGATGACCAAAATGTTTAGATATTACAATATCAATTAAGGTTAAGATATTTTGAAGAATAGGTGCTGTAAGAATATAGGACAGGACAGTTATAAAACCAACTGACAAAGGATTCTAGCAAAAAGTTTTTTCTTAAACTATGTGAGAAAGAATGTCTCAAGACAGCACTCTATTACTATAGAATGGAGATTCCCAGCCCAAGTCAGATTTGGAGAAAATTAAACAACTATGCCACTATGCTGGTATCTTTCTACAGTCTTTGCCAGTGCAATCTTCTACAGAATCTTCAACAAGTTTAACAGAAAGAAGCAAACACTGGAGAGGGCAGCCAAGAATTTGTATATGTAAAACCCTGAACAATATAATGTAAGTGGCAAAGGCCTTAAGTCTCATGACAATTCAAAAATTCTGAAATAAGATCTCCTATCAAGCCCCCTTACTATCTGTACCTTTATTATAGCTGGTACTACATTTGGCTTACACTTTCTAGTGTTCTAATACATATATCAAAGAATTAAGAACTTGTCAATTAAAATCTAAGGACCTACTCTCAATCTTTTTGTAAGGCAAAACCAGACTCTGAACAATGCCATTAATGACATCCAAGAATAGTAGGAAAATTTCATTTAACAGCACTCCCCTCCCCAGCTTAGTTATGGAGTGCTTACCTAGCAAGCCAGAGGCCTTGGGTAGAATCCCTAGTACCAAAACTACTACTACTAATAATAATAACAACAATAATAATGAATAAACTACTCCCACAAAACCATTTCATTTATTTTAGCTTCTTTCAAGAAATATTAATTTTTCAGAATAAATTTTTATAAAATAATTGATCAAGGGCTGAGGATGTATCTCAGTGGTAGTTGTGTGTACTTTTCATATGCGAGGCCTTGGGTTTGATCCACAGCACCAGCTTAAAAATAAAAATCCTGGCTAGGGGTATAGTTCAAAGATAGATCTTGTGTTAAGTATGCCCTAAGCCCTGGGTTCAATCTACAGCAATAAATCACCCGGAGCCTGGTGCAGTATAATATAATCCCAGCACTTTGGGAGGCTGAGACAGGAGAAACACGAGTTCAAAGCCAGCTCAGCAATGGCAAGACACTAAGCAATTCAGTGAGACTCTGTCTCTACATAAAACACAAAATAGGGCTGGGGATGTGGCTTAGTGGTCGAGTACCCCTGAGTTCAATCCCTAGTACCAAAAAAAATAAATCACCCAAACGCAGGATCTAAGAATATAGGCATACCTTATGACTTTCTCAAAAATAACTCAAGATGGGTGAGCCGGGCGCGGTGGCTCAAGCCTGTAATCCCAGAATTTATGGAGGCTGAGACTGGAGAATCGAAGTTCAAAGCCAGCCTCAGCAACAGCGAGGAGCTAAGCAACTCAGTGAGACCCTGTCTCTACATAAAACACAAAATAGGGCTGGGGATGTGGCTCAGTGGTCAAGTGCCCCTGAGTTCAATCCCCAGTACCAAAAAAAAATAAAAATAAAAAAAAACTCAAAATGGATCACAGACATAAATGTAAAATGAAAAAGTATAAAAATGCTCAAAGATAACATGGGAGAAAATCTTGGGCATGAAAATAAATTTTTAGGTACAACAACAAAAGCACTATCAAATAAAAAACTGGTAACTTGGAATATATTAAAATGTAAAACTTTGGACAATAACAATAATAGAAGGGAGATCAGTAGAGTAGAGCAAACAGATCTGGAGAGAAAGGAAAGGAAAGAAGGGAAGAGGAAGGTACTGGGAAATGAGACTGATTAAACTATGTTACATACATGTATGAATAGGACATAATGAACTCCACTATTACATATAATTACAATGTACCAATTTAAAAGAGTGCAATTTAGGATATTCTATATAGAAAAATTAAAAGCTTTGGGGCTGGGGTTGTGGCTCTGGTGGAGTGCCTGCCTAGCATCTGTGAGGCACTGGGTTTGATCCTCAGCACCACATAGAAATAAATAAATAAAATAAGGACATTGTGTCCATCTACAACTAAAAAAAATTTTTTTAAATATTTTTTTAGTTGTAGATGGACACAATATCTCTATTTATTTATTTCTATGTGGTGCTGAGGACCGAACCCAGTGCCTCACACATGCGAGGCAAGCGCTCTACCACTGAGCTACAATCCCAGCCCCTAAAAAAAATTTTTTTAAAAATTAAAAATTTTGTATTATAAAAGACATTGTTAAGATGAGAGACAAGCCACAAACTGGAAGAAAGTATGTGGAAAAACATATCTGATAGAAGATTTCTATCCAACATATATAATAATTAGACAAAACTTAATAGTAAAAAAACATTCAATTTTAAAAATGGGCAAATGATATAAATAGATACATCACCAAAAAAGATAGATGGAAGGCAAATAAGCATGTGTACACATGTCCAACATAATATGTCAATAGGCAGTCACAAATAAAAAGAACAATGAGGGTTGTGGGTATAGCTCAGAGGTAGAACATTTGCTTACATGCACAAGGCCCTGAGTTCAATCCCTAGCACCACAAAAAATGACAACACCACTACACACCTACTAGATAATGGGTAAAATACAGAAAAAAAGTGGCAGTACCAAATGCTGGTATGGAAGTGGAGCCAAAGGAACTCTCAATGGAATGCTGACAACTTAGTGAGATTCTATCTCAAAATAAAAAAAAGTTAAAAAGGGCTGGGGATGCCGCTCAGTAATAAAGCACCCTTGCATTCAATCTTCAGTACTGCTAAATAAATAAATAAATTTTAAAAATGAGCTATCAAATCACAAAACATGAAATAACCTTATATATATTATGTATATTGCTAAGTAAAAGAAATGAAATCAGTCTTAAAAAGCTATATATTATACAATAACAACCATATGACATGTTTAAAAAGGCAAAACTATAGAGACAATAAAAAGATTAATGGGAGCAGGGCGCGGTGGCGCAAGCCTGTAATCCCAGCACTTAGGGAGGCTGAGGCAGGAGAATCGCGAGTTCAAAGCCAGCCTCAGCAACGGTGAGGTGAGGCACTAAGCAACTCAGTGAGACCCTGTCTCTACATAAAACACAAAAAAGTAGGGCTGAGGATGTGGCTCAGTGGTCGAGTGCCCCTGAGTTCAATACCCAGTAACAAAACAAACAAAAAACAAACAAACAAAAAGGATTAATGGTTATCAGTGATTCAGGCAGAAAAGGAGAGATTAAACAGGTAAAGTACATGGGATTTTTAAAAGAGTTAAACTATTCTGTAAGAAACTATAAATATGGATATATGCCATCAGGCATTTGTCAAAACCAAAATTATACAATACAGAGTAAACCTTAAATTAAAATTATAGACTACAGTTAATAATACTGTATCAATACTGGTTCTTTAATTGTAATAGAAGTACCACATTAATGCAGGAATCTAATAAAAGAGGAAACTGTTGGGGAGAGGAAAGCATATGGAACTCTATGTACTATCTACTCAATTATTCTATAAATCTAAAACCAATCTTTAAAAAAAATCTTATTTAAAAAAAAAAAAAAAAAAGCAAGGGACTGGGAATGTAGCTTAATGGTAGAGCATGTGCTTACCATATGGAAGGACCTGGATTCAATCCCCAGCACCAAAAAATAAAATAAAATAGAAACAAACTTAATAAGGCATACACAATCTCAATGAGTAGATACTGTCACTGTAGACTACAAAAATTCTAGTCTAGTAAAAACAAAATTTAAATCCCCTTGCCATTTTCCTGGCAACTGGTTATTCCTCTTCTCACTGGCATCTGCATCAAAGAGTAACCTCTAGGGCTGGGATCATAGCTCAGTGGTAGAGCACTTGCCTAGTATGTGTGAGGCACTGGGTTCAATTCTCGGCACCACATATAAATAAAATAGAAATAAAGGTCCATTAACAACTAAAAAAAAAGAGTGACTTCTAGGCAATGGAGGACACATCCAGCTGGGATGCTATTTGACCACAGCTGTGGTTAGTAATTTATCATAAGGATTAAAATAAAATCTAATGTTTATCATTGACATTCAAGCACCAATAAATTTATAGTCAACACGGAATACTTACATCATTCATTAAAGTCAACAAGGAATATTTTGAAACTTATCAAGAGGGATATAAATGTGAGATACTTTCATTCCAAGGCCCAAAAGTTCTCAATGGCCTTTTTCTAGACTAAGGAATTAGAAGGCATAAAGCAACAGAAATCAATGTGGCTCTATTGCTATTATTTCCTGGAAAATTCATGCAGCATTTTGAGGGAGACATCAATACGTGGAGCACTGTCTTACCTAGCACCCAGAGAGGAGCTGCACCAAGTCTTCTATGGTGAGATAGGCAATGGCTACTTCACCCAGTTTCTCTCGCCATGGTAAAGACCAAAAGAATACCCCTTCTCCAACTATGTCCATACCTCATTGTGGTAAGTGAGAGATGATTAATATGGGGGGCTAGGAATGTAGCTCAATGGTAGAGCCCTTGCCTAGCCAAGCCTTGGGTTTGATTCCTAGAACCACAAAAAGAACAAACAACAATTCCCATCCCTGGCAAACCAGCCCCCATCATAACTACAGGACCCACTTGAAGATTCTGGGTGAGGGCAGAATACACGGTGTAAGGACAGTCCATCTGTCTTCCTACCTCACCAGAACATGCCTGCTGCAGACAAAGCATGACTCTTCTTTCTATCCAGATGGCTCTCTCTTCACTCCATTTCTGGGCTACCAGACTAATACGACTATATTTTCTCAAAGACATCTGAGTCTTTCTGGTTGATGTTAAGTGCTAACTACTACATCCTGAGCAAGTTATGGTCCTTTCCAGTTCAGTAAATCCAATAGCCTATCTTCAGAATTTATTAAGATATTAAGATCCAAATTTCCCCAGGACTATCACAAAAACAAAAACAAACTGAAAAAATGGCAAAATGGGGCATTTTATTTAAATGTGCATAAAAACAAAGCAAAGTGCATAAAGTAAGGCAAAACCCACTATCAGAAGGATAAATTTAAGTGGACTTATTATTAAATAAAAAATCCTCAGTAGATGCTTTTCTTCTAGTTTTAAGATGTCAATAAAGCTTTATTATAATACCATCATAACCAATTTGTTTTAGCGACTTCTACAACAAGTGGACTATGGTAAGCACTACTGACAAAAGTGTTTTAAAATGTGAACAGCAATTAAAGATACAAGAAACTACCTAATATTCAGAGTTTGAAATAATTACCTTTAACTAATGCCTGACATTATCCTGTGTAATGTAATATAAAAATGCAAGTTCTTTAGTTACACGTTCACTAGTAGACTGATATATAATTCAAATCTACTGGCTTTTTTTTTTCCTGAAAAATAATTTGATGAATTTGAAGCCACAAAACATGGAAGGGGTGGGGAGAGAAGGAATCTGAAACAGATGGCATCTAATTTTTTTTCAGAGTCCATCTTGAACACAATCCCAATAATTTCAAAATCCAATTTAGCTCTCTAAATAAGTAATCTATAAAACTATAAAATGGTAATTCTGAAGTAAATTCTTTCTTTTTTTAAACTTGTCTTCTCAAAGATTCTATATTGGGCAGAAACTTGTAGAGACAAGTTAGAAGTTAAAAAGAGAAAAACTATAATTTTGTAAATTTGAAAGTTTTCAGGAAAATTGACTTCTACTTATGTAAAGCCATTAAAGCGGTTTCTAAAAAAATCAATATTAAAATCTAGTTATGATATTGTTTTTTCTTGATAAATGGATTATTTAACTTTATTAGAGATTAAATAAGAGAACTATGCTTTAAAATAGAAATAAGCTCTGGAAAAACAATCATTTGATTTATGTAGAGAAACCAGTGCCTGGAATTTTTTTTTTTAAACATGCCCACAGTAACTCTCTCACTCCTGATTTGGCAGCACCCAAAATAAATTAAAAAAAAAAAATCAACTGTAGTTTCTTCATTACATGATTTTAGTCTAAATGTATGTGTGTGTATACATTGTGTGTATATATACATGTTTATGTATACACACATACATTAGTCATAGATATGTGTGTGTATACACATACACACATACACACATACACACACATATATATCTTACCTAAATCTTTCAGATCATCCAAGAGATAGAAACCAAGGTTAATGTTTAGTCATTTTTAGATTTCCTGACAAGCAAATTCCATTACAGACAACTGCAAAGACCCTTGGAATAGTCAGTCACATACTTGTCATGGAGAAAAGTATTATCCCTAACAGTCTCTAGTCGTTGCATACAATTTAGATAGAGCAATTTGCTGTAACAGCTAGTATCATCTCATAAAAATGAATGGATTATTAAAGTTTTATGAGAAGATGGGGGAAATGGCAGCTTCTGATAGTTTTTAATCAAAGAAAAATAATATTACGGGGGCTGGGATTGTGGCTCAGCGGAAGAGCGCTTGCCTCGCATGCGTGAGGCCCTGGGTTCGATCCTCAGCACCACATACAAAGCAATAAAATAAAGACATTGTGTCCATCTACAACTAAAAAAATATTTAAAAAATAAATAAATAATATTACGTTAAGGTTCAAAATGAACCTTAATGAAAAACAATGATCTAAGAAAACAGTAAAAAGCTTAGCTATATACAAAGACTGTATCCTTAGAAGAGCCATTTTAAAAGTTGAATAACTAAAGCAAAATATAATTACAACTTCGTTTTTTTAAAAATATTTTTTAGTTGTAGATGGACACAATACATTTATTTTTTTTATTTATTTTTGTGTGGTGCTGAGGATCAAACCCAGTGCCTCACACGTGCTAGGCAAGCACTCTACCACTGAGCCACAACCCCAGCTCTCAACTTCATTTAAAAGAAAAATATAGGGAAAATGTATTTTTAAATGACTCTAAATTTACACAAAACTCAAAAACCTCTATGAAGTTAAATTACAAACTTTGTACCAATTTTTCAAAGGGAAAAAAAACGTATTTTTTCTACTAGGGACTGAGGCCAGGGGTGCTTTACCACTGAGCCACATCCCCAGCCCTTTTTATGTTATATTTTGAGACAGGATCTCCCTAAGTTGCTGAGGCTGGCTTTGAACTTGTCATCCTCCTGCCTCAGCCTCCTCAGCCAATGGGATTACAGGCGTGCATCCCACCCCTGACATATATATTTTTTTAAGACAAGGGTCTCCTTAAGTTTCTGAGATTCTACTCTAATTTGCCATCCTTCTGCCTCAGCTGCTCATGTCACTGATATTACAGGTGTGCACCACCACACAAGGCCTAAGTTATTTATATTCCCTTTATATCCCTTTGAGTGTAAAGTACATGTACAGTTTTTTAAATTACTAACTACAAGATCAAAAAACCATGTCAGTAGGGCACAGTGGTGCAAGCCTGTAATTCCAGCAGCTCAGGAAGCTGAGGCAGGAGGATCATGAATTCAAAGCCAGCCTCCGCAATGGTGAAGGGCTAAGCAACTAAGTAAGACCCTGTCTCTAAATAAAATGCAAAAGAAAATAGGGCTAGAGAAGTGCCTCAGTGGTTGAGTGCCCCTGGGTTCAATCCCTGGTTATCAACCTCTCAAAAAAAAAAAAAAAATGTTGGTTGAAAATCTGAGATGTAATAGGTCACATGTAACTATGACTTTAAATCCTTAAAGCCAACAAATATAAAGACCACACACTTCTTGGATTTATTTGCATATTCTTTTTTTTTTTTTTTTTTTTTTTTTTTGGTACCAGGGATTGAACTCAGGGGTACTCGACCACTGAGCCACATCCCCAGCCCTATTTTGTGTTTTATGTAGAGACAGGGTCTCACTGAGTTGCTTGCTTAGCGCCTCGCCGTTGCTGAGGCTGGCTTTGAACTCGCGATTCTCCTGTCTCAGCCTCCCTAAGTGCTGGGA
>PVHX01019094.1:0-35268 GCA_004024805.1 Geosciurus inauris | reverse complement strand
CATCTCAGGAGGCCTCAGTCCCAACTCTACAGCCTGCTCTTCCCAGGGACCCTTCTACAGAGGCAGAGTAAGCAGCCAGGGCCACCAGGGTCCCTCCTCTCCCCTTGTGGTGGGCAGGCCAGGGAGGAAGGGAAACACCAGATCCAGGGCAAGCTGCTTCCGGGCAGGAGGAATGGGCAGAATGGAGGCCAGTTCCTGGGCCAGCGCTGGGTACACGTGGGACTCGGGACAGGTCCCCTTCTTCCTTGGGGGGTGGGGAGGGCTCAGCACTGCCTCCCCCTCATCGGGCCCTCCCCTGACCCGGACGCGCCCCTGCACCACCCAGGGCAAGGAGCCTCCCAACGCAGCTCGGGTTCTTCCAGGTGCAAAACCAGCAATCAGCGCCCGGGGCAGGCAGCAGCTGAGGACTGGCAGGTGGGGTGGCCAGGTGGCGAGCGGGTGCAGCCAAGGCCAGGAGCGGTGCGGAGGATGGCGGGCCGCAGCCCCCAGGACCCGCGCTTCTGGATGAACCAACGCCACCCATCCAGCCTGTCCCCGGCAGGGGCCCCGCGGTCACCACTTCCGCGGCTCCGGCGGCTGTGGGGCGCCTGGGCGGCCCCTGGCGACAGAAAGGGCTGACGGGGGGTAAATGACAAGGGCGACGCGGCCCCTGTGATTGTGGGGGTGCAGATCTCCAGGAGACCTGGCTGCCACCCAGGCTCGAAGGCGGCCCTGTGGAGGGCTGAGGTTCTCCTTGCTGGACAGAGGAGGGACCTGTGTCCTGCTGCCGTGTGGCCGGTGCACGGCACTCCTGCCGGCCTGCCCAGTTGGGCAGGGTGGGCTGGGCCCAGGAAGTGGGGTCGCAGGGCGCGGAGGCAGATCGTGGGGCGCTGTCCTCTCGTAAATAAGCAATTCAGAAAAGTGAGGGTGTGGCCAGACCGTGGGTAAGAAGAAAAAGGGTCAGAAAAAAGAAAAGAAAAAAAAAAACCGCATAGGAGACGCAGGGCAGGACCGACAGGGACCAAGTCCAGTCGCAGGTCAGGTGACTCCTCAAGCAGGAGTGCAGCCCAGACCAGCAGCATCACCGGGGATGCTGGAAATGCTGACCTACTGAACAGACACTCCGAGCGGGACCCAGCCCTGAGTGCTCGCCGAGTCCTCCAGGACATCCTGAGGCCACTGGAGTCACAGACCCACTGGTGTAAAGGAGGGGACTCCGGCCTGGGGCTGGGAACCCCAGGCCTTCAGCTTTCCCACCAGAAGAAGGAGGCAGGGCCCAGATCTGTGGACGGCAGGCGGAACACACACAGAGAGGTGGTGGGCAGGTACCGTCACCTCCCCGGGGCCGTGCGTCCTGCCAGCCGGTGGCTGCCTGGCCTGAATTCGTGCCAGTGTTGACGTGTGTGTGATTTTGCAAGAGAAGCTGAGAACTTAGATTTTAAAATATGAAACCTCCTGTTTTTCAGATGTTGGCAGCTAATTAAACACTTCCAAAGCACAGTTTGGGTCCTCGCTACAAGCCAAGCAAAACCCACATGCAGCCTGGATTTACCCCTGGGTGCAGAGCACTTTGTCTAGACTCCAAGAGCCCCTGCGGCCCTGGAGCCCTCTGTGATCCTCACATGCAGGGCACCTGCCACCCTCCACGGAAAGGGTGGGCTTCCCAGGAAACGTCGGCAGAGAAAGGGTTCAGGACAGCTCAGGGTCACACAGGAGCACCCTGGTTCTTCAGCTCCCGCCTGCCTTGCTGTGCACGCTCCTAATAAGGGAACCCCATTGTTCTCCTTAGAGCAGATCTGGAAAACGCTGACCCACAGAAACATTAAGCAACCTGTTCAAAGGCAGCTCCCAGCCACAGCTTCCTCTGCCAGAGCTGGTGCTCCCGGGGCCTTCCACTGCCAGACACAGATCCGAGGGCTGTACACCTAGCAGCCCTCGGATCCCACCGCGTGCTAGGAGGTGGAGACGCTACCGGCTCTCAGTTTACAGATGAAGAAGCAGAGGCCCAGGGGGGTCAGCAGCATGCCCATGCCGTGCGCGGCAGAGCTGAGATTGTAACCCAGGCAGGCTTGCTGCCCCCCAAGCCGGTCACGCTCTACCTTGTCCCCTGCTCCCCTTTTAAGCCTCACCTTTTCCCACCCAGATGGGGTCCCTAGGAACGTGGCAGCTCAGAAGGACATAAAAGGCCTGTGCTACTGGAGTGGAGCCGGTCCAGTGCACACGGAGCTGGGACCTAACCCAGTCGGCCCCCCTGCAAGGAGCCGCTAATGTAGCCAGTCGGGCTTAAGGTGTCACGGTGCTTGACGGCTTTAACAAAGGAGGTGTCATCCGGAAGAGATGAAAGAGCAGACCTGTTTATTTGAGGATTAGAGCCTGAAGAAATGTCGGTAGCTCTGCAGCCTGTGTTCCTGCACCTCGCCCCTTGCTCCTGACCGCGTCCCCAGGCTTCAGGGGTAGGAGTAATCCAGTTTAATGTTTCAAGCTTTCTAGTAAAAGAGCTGCCTCCCTGCCTCTCAGCACTTGCTCTTAAGCACTGCAGAAGGAGAAAGCGCTGGGAAAGGAGTCAGGAGCCGGCTCTGTCCCAGCCTCATAAGCGATCAACTCTGGGAGCAAGAAGCTCATTGTACCCCTCTGGATCCCAGATGCCACCCGTCCTGTGCGGCCCTGGTGGTAGCTGCTTGCACCTGGAGCTGATTCAGTTTCTCTGTTGCTCTAGCAACATTTCCTGTGTACAAGAGCCACAGGCAGGTGGGGCTGCCATACTGGATGGTGAGGTGTGGCACCTCTCTCTCACTGTAAGATGTTAATGCTGGCCAGTCAGGCCATCCTGAAGCCTCTGGACACTGAAATTCCACTAGTTATTTCTGATGCATAAGTAGCCACAACTCCTGAGAGGCACTGGTGGGGACAGCTGACCTCCACCAGGAGCCTGGAGTGGGCTGAGATAGTGGCAGCCCAGGTGAGTCAATGCACCATGTGGCCAAGCAGGGCGCCCCAGGAGACCACCTGTCAGAATTAGCGACGTAGCTTTCACCGTGAACATTTCCAGCCTGTGAATCCATGGCCCACCCGGAAGTCAGCACCAGCTCACATTATTTAAGGGTAAAGGGAACAATAGTGTTGCAGCCTCAAGAGCTCTGACAGCGCCCTAGCCTGGTGTGACGAAAACATGGGAGGGGCACCATCAGGTAACAGTACACTCAAGGTTTATCTCCACTGAGCATGCTCCAGGCTCTGTGCTATGCTCCGAGCGTGACTTAACTCAGTGCAAGCAACATCATGAGATGGGCATTACACTCCCCAGTGAACCGAGCAGGAAGTGAGGTACTGAAGCCCGAGGCGCAGGGCTCGTAAGTGCTGGGCTGGGCCCGCAGTGGCTGAGCCAGAGCCCCATCTGAGACACCAGTCTGGGCATCTGCCTCGCCTCGGCTGCCTTTTGAGAGGATGAATGCAGGCACTATCTTCTGAGGCCCTGCACCTCCTGGGAACTGCAGCTCCCTTCGCAAGGGCAGTTCCAGTCCTCACACAGACGCATGACTGACCACCAGGATCAGTCCCAGAGCAAGCCGTTTATTCAAAGGACAGGGGCACCGTCACAGGATCTGATGCTCCTGCCCTGAGACACGAGCCCTGCTCTGCCCTAGATGAGTGGGCTCCACTGTCCCCAGAGTCCCCCCAGGGAAGCCCCCCAACGCTGGCTTTAACAGTGGACTCTAGTCAGGCTTCAGCGGCTGCATGAACACCCAGGCGTGCCTGGAGAGTCTCATGAACCCACTCCAGATCATCTGGGTCCACATGCCCGGGGTGAGGCAAGGACAGCTGTTTTCGCTCCTTCCTTCTTTTTAGTCCTACTTGACAGCAGAGTGCATTCTGACAGAGCGCACGTCCCTGGAGCATGACTCCCCCTTCGTGTACATGAGTGGCGTTCCACTGGTCATGTGTTCATGCATGAGCATAGGGCAGTGATGTCCAATTCAGTTTACTGTCTTTCCCATTTCTGTCCCCCCCCCCTTGTCTCCCACACCCCCTGTGCAACCAGGTGAATCTCCACTCCCTGCCATATTGAGAGTCAGCATTTGCATATCAGAGAGAACATTCAGCTTTTGGGGAATGGCTTATTTCAATTAGCATTACAGTCTCTAGTTCCATCCATTCAGCAGCAAATGCCATAATTTAATTCTTCTTGATGGCGGAGTAATACTCCATTGTACAACTACATTTTTTAAGTTATTTTTTTAAAATTTTTTTTTAGTTATTGATGGACACAATGTCTTTATTTTATTGGTTTGTATGTGGTGCTGAGGTTCGAACCCAGGGCCTCACGCATGCGAGGCAAGCGCTCTACCGCTGAGCCACAATCCCAGCCCTGTACAATTACATTTTTAATAAGTTCCCTGGGGAGTTCTGTTGGGTGCTCAGGTTTGATGACCTAGAGCTGCCGGGTGGCCTCAGACACTTCCTTCCTCTCAAAGGCCTGACCTACACCACATTGTATGCACTGCCCGCAGTGTCCACTGCCTGCCTGTTGCCCTGACTGAGTCCCGTCTCGGTCCTTCTGCCCGTGGCTTGTTCCTCTGTTAACCTGGTTCTTTCCGCCTGGAGCTGGGTCCTCCTCAGGCTTCATCTCCTGCCACTGCTCTGGCTCCCACATCAGGTTTCCGGCCCACCACTGTATTAATAGGCTCACAACTCGGTCTTGCCCCACACCTCCGCCAGCACGGAATCTCAGCAGGTTAGACTTGTGGATGAGACCTCAGAGAAGACGCCTCCCCCTACTGGTGAGGGTTCAGGCTCCTGCAGCCGCTGTCTCAGGTATTCTCACCCTTGCTGCTGCGGTGGTTGACCTTGGAAATCAGCTGCCAGGGGAACCAGTGGGTCTCCCGACCACCCAGGTGACATGTGTGCTCGCAGCAAGCGAGACTGTCACAGCTATTTGCGCTGACAGGCGGGCAGTAGGGCGGGGCAGCCCGGCGTCTGTAGGTCCTTCAGCTCAGAGTCTGACAAGAACCTACTTCTCTATGAGGCCTGCCCTGGGGTTGCCACTGGTGATTCAGTCTAACTTGGCAAGAAGGCTTTGTGCACCCACTGTGGCCCCAGACCTTCTGGGTGCCCTGGGATATGAGAGAAGGAACATGAGTCCTTGCACTAGAGACAGAACGGCCAGAGGTAGGACACGGAAGGTGGAGGCTCCCCCGGGGGTCTGAGTCACCAAGGACCACTGCCCTAGGGGGCCCTGGGCCCTGGGCGCTCTGCACACACTCTGACGAGTGTTGAAGGCCTGCTGTGGGTTGAATACACGAATGCTCAAGGTGTGGATGGAGGCCCACAGGACGCTGTTCCTGCAGTGGAAGGTGCCACCATGGAGCCCAGCACCCGCCCCTGGGTGTGGAGGGCGCTCCTGCTGCCACCCACAGAGCGGGAGGAGGGCGGGCTGTGGCCCGGGGAGGGCTCATGTTCCCGTCACCCGGGCTGACGCGCAACGCAGAGGGGCCGAGGGTCCACACATGCCCCGTGGGCCACGCGTGGTCTTCCACTGGGCACATGCACGCCGTCGAGCATCTGGGGGTGTCAGACCTTTCACGTCAGCTTCCTCCACTTCCTCGTGCAGTTGGACGGGGACGGCTTTCCCGGCTCTGTCAGGTGTGGATGGCCTGGGTAAATTGGGCATCTCAAACTAGACGGCCTCAGGGAAGGGCCTGACGCCCACGTGGGCGTAAAGAGGGTCGCCGGCCCGTCACTCCTACCCTGGAGTTGAAAAACAAAAATTGGTCATTTAGTCCGGAACTGGATGAGCAAACACTGAGGGTGACAGCAGCCCAGTGTGGCTGTAGCAGAGCAGGGCAGAGGGCACCGGGAAGGGGACGCGGGAGCAGAGAGGAGCCGGGAGGCAAGCAGGGCGGGGAGGGAACCTCTGCTCCCTCTTGACAAGCCACTCACGGCCTGCACAAAGGAGGGAAGCTGAGTGGATAGTCATTTAGATAGTATCTGCTTAATCAGTCCCAAATGGAACTCAATTACTAGAGAATTAGCAATCCTTAATTATCAGTGTGGAATTTCAAAAGGAAAACCTAACAAATATGCAGATGCTCCTGTGGGGTGCCCAGGTGGGACCTGGCGTGCCAGGCTGCTGCCAGGCTGCTGCCAGGGTTCACCCGGGAGGGGCGGGCCTCCTGCTCTCAGCAAGCAGCCGGGACCCTTCTGGGTTGTGCAGGACAGCTGGAGACCCAGCACACGCAAGTGCAAGCTGAGCTGTGCCCGCAGCCGTATTGGAGCAGTTGTGTCTTAACTGTGGCTTTTTTACTTAGAAAAAAGAAAAGAGAAGGAAGGAAGGAGGGAGGAAGGGAGGGAGGGAAAGAATGAGGGAGGGAGAAGGGAAGGAGGTGGGGGGAAACCACACCATGTCCTGCTGAAAGGAAGCAGTGAGGCCGGAAGCTTCCACCGCGCACCTCGCACTCTGTGCCTTGTGTTGGCTCCACGTCACAAAACAGAACCAACGTGTTCAGGCCTCGCAGAGGGGATTCCCGTGAAGACAGGAAGGCTTCGCGCAGTTTCCGTGATCCCCACGAGGGAAGCGCTGTGACTGTGCTTGTGTAGCGGGTGGGACACTGAGGCTCGAAGGCCAGGGAGCTTGCGCAGGACTGCATGGAGCAGGGGGCTGAGAGGCCCACAGGGCGTCCGGCCCCAGTGTGCATGTTGCTGACCATTAGGCCACACACCCTCTGGCTCAGTGCCTGCAAAGCTGCCTCTGACACCAGGGACAGACATGGCCAGTTCTTGGGGCAGCTCAAACACAGAGGCCACCTTTGGCATCTGTCCCAGCCCGCTGACCATGGTCCTCCGGGTCCCAGCCTGCCCTCAGGCTTCCCCCTTGGAGCATCCCTTCCACCAACCTCCCGGCTCCCTCCATGGGGGAATACCCCACATGGGACTCAGAGTGCCAGTGGCCACCTCTCCAATGACCAAATGGAGCCCCACTAAAACCAAGAAGCTCTTCGGGGACATAAGATTGAGGACCTATTGCTAGAGAGCGACACCTTCCCCTTGACGGGTTGGGCCACACGTGTGGGGCCCCGTAGATGCCAGGAAGTCCCGCGGGGCGTTCCTGGCCGCTTCCCGCCTAGCACACGGCTTCCAGCTAGGTGAACACGTGCGCTGCGCCCTGGCTTTCTGCATGGACACATGTGGGTACCTATGTGTCTGGGCCTGACAGGAGCGTGATGGACAAGGCTTGGACTATCAGCCAGGGGAGCTGGGCAGTCCTGACGACGCCTGTCTGCTGTGCCACTGTGGCTGCGAATGCTCCTCTCTGGGCTCCTGGGGTTCACTTGCAGGCCCAGGAGCGGTGCAACCTGGGAAACCTCAGCATCTCCTGGAGTGACATGGGACCACCCCTTAACAGTCCCTGAGAAGCAGCCCCTCCCAGACCCGAGTGCAAGCCTCCCCTTCCTGCCCGGTGCCACCCTGGCGCAGCCACCCATGAGAACCTCCCCTGCCTCCCTGTTGAGTTTCAACACTTCTCCTCCCGTCCCCCCGCCTTGCCGTGGGGGCCAAAGCCACAAGCAGGTAGGCATGCCCAAACCTTGGTCCTCCGCCCCGCGGAGCAGGCTGTTCTCAGGGGTGAGCCGCCCTGACCCAGACTGCCAGCCCAGCTCCCATCTGCAGTCGGCTTTGTTCCTCCAGGCCCAGCACGAGACTCCCTTTCAACACAGCCCAGCAGATCTCGATCTCGGGCCCGCCCCACCCACGGGCACTGCCTCCAGCACCTGCTCACCCTCCCAGAGACATGGTGCATTGTCTGGAGGAGCGGGCACCCCACCGCCTCCTCTCTCCTCCCAGGCAGGAGTGGCGGTGGCAGCCTGGGGGAGGGGGTGGCACAAGCCTCTGCAGGGGTGGTGAGAGCATCTATTATCTTCCTGCTGACTTCTGGGCTAGCAGGGCACTGCCTGAGGGCACAAGGCTTGGGGCACTCCCGATGCTGCTCTAGACACCCTGCAAGAGGTGGCCCCTGGACAGACACACCAGGCACGGGGTCTGGGTCTTCAATGGCTGCACGTCCTACAGGGCACTGCCAACCCAAGCACTCAGGTCCCCCTGGGGGACAACCCCTGGGGAATCTGGGGAGGCTGCCTTAAGTGAGTCCTGCCCACGGTCACAGACTGAAGGACTGGCCCTCCCCAGGGCACGATTCAGAGCTCACCCGCTGCCAGCAACCGACCTGCAGTGACAGCTTGAGTCTGGTCACTTGCGGGCACTAATAGCACTAGAATGGACTTGGGGGCAGCAGATGTCCAGGCGGCCGACACCTGCCGATGACAGCTCGATGGGGAGCACGCCACTGGACTCTCCCTGTGCCTCCCGAGCATGGCCAGTGCCTCTCGTCTCCTAGTCCCACCTCCGTGTCCTGGTGCCACCTTCCCTGGCCACCCCAGGCCCTGGATCACAGCCCTCGCAGTCTGCCCCCTCCCTGCCCCTGCCTGCCAGGCTGTCACTGCTCAGGGCCCTTCTCTCCAGGCTGGGAGGCCAACTTTCATTCTCTTGGCGCCTGCCTGCAGAGATTCCCGGCAGGGCCGATCAGTGGGGCTTAATGCAGCACACGACACGGAGAGATCCTTGTCAACAGAGAAGCAGCAGCAGGGACAAGGCACGAGAGCTCCCACGCCCTGGCCTCCACCTGGGGCTCATGTGACCAGTTCTGGTCAGTAGTCTGTGGGGGCAGTGCCCGTTGCCACTTCCCACCCAAGGGACTTCGAGCCACCCAGCATTCTGCACACCCTCCTCTGCCGCGAGCAGCTCCTGCTGTGGAGACCGCACCGCGACAAGATGCTGGGGTCCCATCCGCCTGGGCCTCCACCTGGCCCTACAGCAGAGCCCCAAAGCAAAAGTCATGTGCTGTCACCAGAAATACACTCTGGTGTGGAGGTGACTCTGCCGCAGCTGAGAGCGAACAGCACAGAGGGCAGGCGCAGGAGGGAGGGTACAAGTCCAAGGTGAGGCCCCAGCGTCCCTCCCTCCCGTGGCCTTTCTGTGTGCCCACGTCCTGGTGGCTCTGTACACCTCCACCTTCGCTTACAAGGACAGCAGTGGGTGGAGGTGGGGCCTACCCTGAAGCCTCTACCCAACCTCATTGCCTCCTTGAGGACCCGGCCTCCAAAGAGCGGCATTTTGAGGTACTAATGTTGACAATTTCCACACGTGAGTTTTGGGGAGCCATGGTTCCCTCCCACAGGACATAGGGGTTGGTTTGTCACTGCAGTAGCATCTGACCTCACTGATCCTCTTCTGCGTTTTCAGAAATGACGACGATCTCCAGACCGGAAACACGGAGGAGAGGGGGACCCCGGGCCGGAAACACAAGAGGGGGACCCACGGGACCAGAAAGAGAGAAGAGGGGAACCCTCGGACCGGAAACACAGAGGAGGGGGGACCCTGGACCAGAAACACGGAGGAGAGGGGGACCCCGGACCGGAAAAGCGGAGGAAAGGGGACCCCGGGCCGGAAACACAAGAGAGGGACCCACGGGATCGGAAACACGGAGGAGGGGGGACCCCCGGACCGGAAATACGGAGGAGGGGACCCTGGACCAGAAACACGGAAGAGAGGGGGATCCCGGACCTGAAAAGCGGAGGAGAGGGGGACCCCCCCCGCCCGGAAACACAAAGAAGAGGACGCCCAGGACCGGAAACACGGAGGAGAGGGGATCCCGGGCCGGAAACACAAGAGGGGGACCCACGGGTTTGGAAACAGAGAGAAGAGGGGAACCCCCGGACCGGAAACGCAGAGGAAGGGGGACCCTGGACCGGAAACACGGAGGATAGGGGACCCCGGACTGGAAACAGAAAAGAGGGGGACCCCGGACCGGAAGCACGGAGGAGGGGGGACCCCAGACCGGAAACAGAAAAGAGGGGGACCCCAGACCGGAAGCACGGAGGAGGGGCCCGGGCGGAAGCAGAACACAGGAGGATGACCGCCGGACAGCGTCTGGCCAGGCGTTCGTTGGGTGCGCGCTCAGGAGCCTGAGCCGGGCGGGACTCGCGAGTGCGTGGCCCGGGTGCGGGGTCAGGCGCCGGCCAGCACCGACCACGGGGCGCCGCATGCTGGCCGCCCCCGAGGTCGCCACTTGCAGTGGGCTGTCCCCGGGGGGGCAGTGACTCGGGTGGGACGCTCCGAACACTTGCCCACTGTTTCTGGGGCGCCCGGCCTGCGGGCCTGGGTGCGCCTCGCCACCTGGCTCAGCCCCCAGACGGTCCGCAGGGAGCCTTGGGCCACACTGATCGCGGGCTTCTCAGCTCCTGCTTCCGAGCGTTCAAAGGAAGGAAGGGTTCTGGGACAGAGCGCCCACGCGGCGGGCCAGGGTCCTCGGCCGGCAGCACGTGGCTCTTAGTGGCCACCTGCCCTCGGGCACCTGGACTGCGCAGGGCCAGGGACCTCCTCACAAGAAGGACTTCCCTGGAACGGCCAGCTTCCGGGCAAGAGCACCCTCGTCCTCGGCAATGGTCATCTGGTCATGTGCAGAGCAGCTCCCGTCTCCTGGGTGGCAGCGAGGCTGAGTCGGTGGTGAGGTGCCCATGCCACCCACAGGCGCCAGGTAGGTGTTCCTTGTGCAGGAAACGTTGTACCTTTTATTCCGGAAGGAGTTGATTCTCACGTGGGGGGCTGAATGACCGCACCAGACACCTTTGCAGATGTCCTTAAGTTAGGGAGGGCACAGTCAAGCGAGATCATGCTGGACTTGGGTGGGTCCTCAAGCCAGTGACAGGTGTGCTGCTAAGAGGGGAAGGAGATGTTAAGACAGAGGCAGGGATCCGTGTGAGGTGGCTGCAAGCCAGGAGTCCAAGGATAGCGGGAAGCCTCCTGAGCAGGAAGAGATTTGCTCACAGCCTCTGCAGGGATGAGGCTCTGCCTGCCCCTGACCTCAGGCTCTTGGCCTCCAGAACTGTGCGAGAACAAATTCCTGTCATCCTAACGCACGGAGTTTGTGGCCGTTTGCGACCACAGCCCCGGGAAACTCACACACTCTTAGTCACGTAAGCAGAGGTGCTGGTGAATCAACAGGCTCTTCAAGAAAGTGACCAGAGGCACTGCTGGTTCGAGGAAGAGAGAATCACAGTCTTTATTCCAGGGGCCTTTTTCACAGCGCTTCTCCCAAGCTGCCTCCTTCCTTCCTCTCTTCAGAAAACGTGTCCTGAGCAGGGACCATGCACAGGCCCTGGAGAGAGCCGGCAGCCCTGCCTCCAGGGGCTCACAGTTGAGTGGCAGGCGAGTGGCAGGCAAGTGGCAGGCAAAAGTATGAACCATGTTTGATTGTGTTCACGATGCCCAGCTAGATGAGGACTCAAACAGGCAGCAGCCGCCCAGGAAGGCCGGTGAGGAGGGCTAGGAGCAGGGTGAGTAAGGGACCCTTCTTTCACCAGCCGGAAAACAGAGGCCAGATCACCCGAAGCCTGGATTAGTAACAGAAAGTAGGTGGGGAAGGTTCCAAATCTTTGTATAGATTCACTTCATATTATGTTCTCCTCTGGGACTTTGCTAAGTGGTCACAGCCAATTATAGCTTTTACTTCTAAAGGTACATTTAAAGAAGTCTGTGGATTTTTCTCTGGCACAAGGGCCCCATGAGAACCTTGGGTGGCTGAATCGGGAAGCATTACTCTCTACTCTCCTTAATTTCTCTAATTGAAGACAAAAAACCAGGAGGAGTTGAAATGTGTCTTGATTGCTACTTTGTAAACCAGACCTTTAAAAAAGACTGTGAGAAGCAGAGAAAGCCTTTTCAATTTTATAAAGGGCCAACAGAGGTTTCCCTTGTCAACAGACTCCATGGAGTTAGACTTGGTAGAATTCAGATTTGTAACGAGGTCCAGAGACTCCAGAAACACAGCCTGCCCACGGTGCTGGGCTGTGCAAAGGCCACTTGCTATTGCTGACTTTGCTTTACATTTGGTGAACTTTGCCAGAAGGCCACATTCTCCAGAAATCTGTTCTGTAAAGCAGCATGTGGGAAGGAAGGGACGGGGGACAGAAAGCAAGCCCACTCAGCTCCTGGGGAAGCTGTGTTGGGGAACAGCGCAAGTCAACAGAAGAACAGCAAGGGAGGCCGGGGAGCTCCTTCCTGTTCCGGCTGGCCAGCAACGGGGAACAATCCAGAAGCTGCTGCTGAGAACCTCCCCATGCCTTAACGGCCAAGATCTTCACAGAACCGCATCCAGGGCCACAGATTTACCTGAACAAATAGAGGAGGCTTTCCAAAGCTGCAGTCTAAATGCTGTTATCACTGTAAACAAGAGAGACACAAACAGCTCTCTGATGAGCTCTGTCACAGCTGGCTGCCGCGTGGGAACAGAGGCAGCTGGCCAGCCGGGAGGCTTGGCTGGCTGGGAGAGCTGGGATCTGCCCTCCCGGTAAAACCTGGGAGATGCAACAGATAAGGGATCTGGAAATCAGCATTCCCTGTGCTCTCTGAAAACTGGGCTGCCTTCCCTGCCCATTAGTTCTGTAAAAACCAGCCACATGGGAATGTGGAGCAGGAATCCAAGAGCTCACTCTACAGCCTGTCCTGGTGCACAGTCCTGCCGCTCCCTTCACCCCGTAGTGGAGCTGTTGGCCTGCAGGGACCCAGATGTCCACATTCAGCAAGGCCCAGAGTGTCCATGGGCCAGTCCTTACTGAGGGAGCACCTGCACTGAAGAGACAGAGGCAGCCCCCTCCTGAGAGCTTGCAGCCTAGTTGAGCCGGTGAACTAGGAGGAACTCAGGAAGTGCAGGGAGAGTTGCCTTCCCTAGCAGGTCTGGGCCCCCAGGCTGACAGCTGATGCCCTGCTGCAGCCTGCAGTACCCCCGTCCCCCTCAGCCAACCAGGACCCCAAGCCCAGCTCCGACCTCCCCTCCATTCTGACATGGTCTCAGTGGGAAGGGCTTTGTTCCTGCATCTCCTGTGGCAGGCTGTGATCCCCACCTGGTGAGCCGAGGTGTCCAGGGGGAGCATTCAGTTCCTAGGGTGCTCCAGCGCATTCTAGATTCTCTCCATGGAAACATGGTTCAGACAACTTGCGAACTCCTGGCTTGAGAGGTCACATGGTTTCCATGTTAGATTGTGCCACAGTCCTTCTTCAAAATTTTGCATTTTAGTAACTTTTTTCCCTGTGTATCTAACACAGAAGACAAATTCTAGAGGCAGGCCTTCTGACAGGTACTGGCTCAGACCCGGGCTGGGAATGGCAGGACGCCTGGCCTCCCCCACCTGGAACTCCTCAGCATCACAGTCCTCTCCACGGCATGTGCATATTGCAATTGTGTTTTAAAAAAAAAGTTTGATGTGAAAATCCGTGGGGGTGGCTGTGTCACCAGAATTGAGTCTGAGAAGCCTTGCAGTACCATAAATAAGTGATCATAATTTTTTTTTGGCCCTGATTTGCCATTTAATGGCTGTGCAGGCCTCGGTCCCTCATTTCTGCTGCTCACAAGCCCACTGGTCTGGAGTCAGGGTTTTCTGCTGAAAGGCATGGATGTGCGGGAGCTCTTCTGCTCAGGATGCATTCACCAGCCGGTGTCCATGAGGCAGTGGCTTCCCTTCAAACTTAGCCGACACCACTAGGACTCTGAAGCTGGTCGTGCAACGGCTGGGAGTCGTGTCCTCCACCTCCTACGGGGCAGAAGGATGGGGTCCATGCCCAACTCGCTCCCAGGCACCCTTTTCTCTCCTCGGGAGGGTCCAGGTGGTTCAACTCAACACGTGCTCCGCCCCCAGGTGGGGTGATCGTAATTATTTAATAAAGAAATACAAACATTTTTCTTTCACCCTTTCAGGTGTTAATTTTTTATATGGCTACTAAATTTTTGAGCCATAAGTACTTATGAAGCCATTGGGCCGTAATTGCGTAATTAATAAATGGAAGGGGTGGGGCTTCCTCCTCGGGGCACGTGCGGAACCTGCTGGGCCCCTCGGGTTTTGTGAACCGAGGCTGGGAGCCTCAGGTCTAGCTGGTCTGCGGGCGGCATGGCTGGAGCCGAGAGCCCGGCTTTACCTCCTCTGGTGCCACTCACACACAGCTGGCTCCCTGACCTGAGAAGCACAGGACAGTTTCCTTCCCACGACCCAACGGGCCCCAGGAAAGGAAAAGAGCCGGCCAGCAGGTGGACCCGAGGGCACGGGGTGAGGACCAGGGCCAGGAGGGCCAGGAGGAGTCCTGGTCACCCTGAGGTAACAGTGTAAGGACCGCATGGCCCCTGCCCGAGGCGTGGCTGGCTCTCGCAGCCTGCTTTGGAGCAGCGTGGTTCTCCCTGGTTTCAGGACAAGGGTGTCTTTGAGTAAGCTTGTTGTGTCACCGTTAACAGGTGCTTTGAGGTCGGTGCTAACGAGGGAGTGAGGGCTGCGTCGTGTCTGTTGTGCTGTGTGTTCGGTGCGCAGCTGGAGCCACGCTGGCGATGCCCTCTGTTGCTGTCCCCACAGAGCCCAGCCCGCCCGCTGCTGGTGGCTGGATGGACAGATGCACAGGGAGGAGCCTTGTCCCAGCGGGTGTGCCAGCCCTTGCTGGGCAGGGACAGTGCCTCATGCCGCGTTGCTTTGACCCCCTGCAAAGGGTCTTGAGTGATACCTGGGTTTTTGATTAAGCTGCGGGGTTTTGATTACTCCACCCACAGGGACCAGGAATGGAGAGAACCTTGGGAACTTATTTACAAGGTCAGCTTAGAATTTAGACCATCTCAGGTTAACAGCTAAGACTTCGCCAACGCGCGGCGGAATGAGTGGGTGAACACAGCCTGTCCGAGCTCCCAGAGCACCACAGCCACGCACCAAGTGACACTGGGTACAATCCTCCCAGACCTAACTGGACCACGGCTCTTGTGCCTCCCTCAGGCCGTCCTCTCTCCCATCCTTGTCTCTTTCTTCAGTTCTGGCGTTGACTGACCTGCAAGCTTTGAACACCCTCCTGGTTCCGCATGTGGCACTGCATGCCTTGGACTCGTGTCCTCAGCCTGCCCAAGCGAGTGTGGCACACTGGCTTTGGCATTTGAGTGATGAGTGCTGTTCGGTCTGGGCTCCCCCCAGGCCCTCAGCCTGCTACACCAGGTGCCCTGGCCGCCTTGGTGGGTGTTGGGGAGGGAGAGTGATGAACTGGCCACGTCTTCAGAATTCAGACGTGGGGACACCCCACCCTGGCCAAGAACCGGATGGGATTTTCCCCTGAGCTTAGGAACGCAGAGTCAAGCAGTGGCTCTAGGCTGTGACTGTGACTGACTGCACAGCTGTGTGGTCACTGCCCGTCTCAAGTATGAAGGACTGGGGCCTCACCCTCACCTGCTCCATGGCCTCAGCAAGTTACCGAACGTGTCTGAGCTTCAGTTTCAAAACTGTGCCATCTTTGGTGTGAGGACTGAACACCGATAGGATGAGCGCTCTCAGGAGCACCAGTGCAGTCGAGGGGCACCGTTGAGGGTCTGGCTTTCCGACTGTGTCCCCTCTGCCTCTGTGTGACTGTGATCAAGCCCCTTGGCCTGTCGTGGCCCCGGCTTTCTCCTCTGCCCCAGTCATGCTCCTTGCCTGGGTACTGTGATTCAGACCACAGGGGGCTTGGTGGTTGAAGGCTCCGTACCAACCAGGGGCTCCCGTTTGTTGCCAAGGGCCTCTTCTTTCATCAGGGTCGAGGGGGCGGGCAAGGCCTCTTCTGCAGGGAACACCAAGTGCTGGAAGTGATGCCCAGGCTGGCCACGTCCCTGCTGGATGGACCCCTCCCAGAAGCCAGTTCCCAGACCTCCAGGGACAGGCCTTCCCGGGCCCTCCCTGGCTCAGGAACAAGTCCAGAGCCCGGTTTTCCTTCTCTCCTTCCCCCAATTAGGGAAACAGAAAGGCACTGTCAGTTGCTTCTCAGGTCCCGACAGGCCCTGGCTGCCCTGGGGGAGCAGGAGGAGAGGGAGACGGAAGCTCCCCCTGTAGAACTTGGCTTTGACTGAATAGCTTCCAGTTGCCTTGAAATCTAATCTTCTTTTGAACTCGAATTTGCCGTCAGTCACATTCTTGGAAGGCGATGAGCCTAGTCCCCTCCCGGCGGATGGAGCAATGATACCTTTCCAAGAACCCCACTCCCGGGTGGCGGGGACGGATGCCGTCCTTCACCTGCGCAGGAGACTGGAGCGAGGCTGTGGCCTGGGGGACCCACCGGCATCCTGTTGCCTGGGTTTAGGAGGGAAGGTCTCTTTCTCCCTTCCTACCAAGTCCCTAGATGCGTGGCGTCTCCACGCCAGCCAACAGCACGTGACCTGCTGCTCACGCTCACGGATGTCACCTCAGGAAGCACGCCTCAAAGGCTCCGCCTCAGCACTTGGTCACCTCCCGAAAGCCACACCCACTGACACCATCACTTGGGGTTTGCGCATATGAACTTTGGAGGGACACAAACACCGGGTCTGTGGCACTGGGCAGGACCTGCTCACCTGCTATCCCTGGAGTGACAGAGTGAGCGTCCCTGAGAAGGGCCAGCACAGACCCACCACGCAGCTTTGTGCCTGTCCTCCCATGGCGGCGGCTCCTAGAGCGCCTCACTGTACCTGCCCTGGCACACAGGTGACCAGTGCCCTGCACTGGCACACAGGGGCACTGGAGCTGTGGAGTTCTGCTGCGTGGTCAGAGCAGTCACAGGGTCACAACGAGAGCCACAGGAGGACCAGCGAGGACAGGGCACCATGGATGACGTGGAAACCAGCCATAGCACAGCCCCGTGGCTCCCAGGCCCCACGAGAGCTGGGTGTGTTCCCAGGCGACAGGCGACAGGCGACAGTGGACGGCTCTGAGTGAGAGTGCCCTCACAGCCTCCGACCTGGGCGTCGACTGAATGGGAAATGCAGAAACAGACGAGAAGGTCTCCACGAGCAGGAGCTCATCTGTAACTAATGGGCCGGGACCACGGGGGCTACCAGAGCTCATCACACCTACTGGGCCAGGACCACGGGAGCCACCAGGACTCATCACAACTACTCGCTCGGGACCACAGGGGCTTCCTGGCTCATCAACAACTACTGGGCACAGCCCAGATCCTTTTCTTCTGTTCTTTCATCCCTTTTTCCTCCTTTTCCCTCTCTCACCTTTTCGTCCTTTCTTCTTAAAAAAATAAGAACCTTACTCAGCGGTTCCTACATGTAGCCAGGTGCTTCTAGAGCTGGTGGCCATACAAGGCAGGGCCCTTTCCAGGAGCTGCTCTTCTGGCCAGTGGAGGAGGCAAGAGATGATGTCCCTCGGGGTTCTGTTAGGATGGGCGGTCAGGTGCAGCCCTGCCAGCCTAGGGGGTGCAGGGCCGGCCCCAGGCCACCTGGAGGCACTGAGGGCCCGGCTAGTGCCTTGGGCTGCACAGGAGTACACTCTGGGGGAGGGTCAAGGGCCTGGTGAGGACACCAACCAGGACGGTGTTCTTTCTAGTACCACGTACTGTGCGTGATGGAGAGCTCTGTGCTCACGGGACTGCTCTCCCACGTCACGGGCCACAGGTGTCCCTTATGAGGAGGTGACTGCCATCGCAGTGGAGGAGCATCCTGGACAGAACCATCTCCAGGCAGCCCAGGTCAGGAGGGAAGGAAGGAGGGAGGGGCAGGGGGAGGCGGGAGGGAGGGGAGGAGGGAGGACAGGAGGACAGGAGGACTGGGCTTGGGAGGCCATCTGCTCTGGTGCCCTATGACCATGTGTAGTGGAAGGTCCCTCCCGCCGTACCTGTCCACACACTGAACACTTTGATCGTCTCCTTCCTGCACAATTGTATCAGTAGCTTTGACCTTGGCCACCGCAGGCCCGTCCCCTCAGCCACCCGCTGCAGCCTCTGACCACCACGTGTCTGCCCTGCAGCCTGGTGGGACCACCCACACGCATGCGCAGGTGCATGCACAGCACCACACCACAGACCACAGACCACACACCAACACACCACACAGCACCGCACCACATACATCAACACACCACACACACAACACCGCATCACACACACCACACACCACACCACACCACACCACACCCCAACACACCACACACACCAACACACCACACACACAACACCACATCACACACACCACACCACACACACACACACATTACACAACACACTACACACACTAACACACTGCATCACACACACAAACACAACAAATACCACACACATCACACACACCACACACACAAACACACATTACACACCACACACACCAACACACCACACACAGCATGCTACCATCCCACCTCACACCACACTCACACCTGTGCACACCATGACCTCCCCACCAGCATGCACACACCACACATGTGCACACACAAAGGACACGTCCACAGAAACAGCCGAGGCACCACACATGCACAGCACACAGCACACACACACATGCACAGCACACACAGCACACACACAGCACATATGCACAGCACACAGCACACACACACACCACACAGCACACACATGCACAGCACACACACAGCACACACAGCACACATGCACAGCACAGAGCACACACAGCACACATATGCACAGCACACAGCACACACATGCACCGCACACACACAGCACACACACAGCACACACATGCACAGCACACACATAGCACACATGCACAGCACACACGCACAGCACGCACACACACACCACACACACGTGTGCATGCTGCACACACGCACTGGCCCCAGTGGGTAGCAGCTTGTGTAAGGGCCCATCACCTCTGTCCCTGTTGCTCCCTGGGCTCGGGGCTCAGGTCTCCCTGGGCGCCATTGCATCCAGGTGCGCAGCGGAGCGGGAGCAGGCCAGCATCTCAGTGGACGACCGTCAGTGGGCGGGCGATGGCCTGGGAGCTGCAGGGCCGGGCGGCTGCACAGACGGGGTCCTCAGAACAGAAGGGCCTTGAGCTCCCGGGAGCCTGAGGCCTTCAGGGAAATCACGGGCACCAAGACAAACCCAGGACACCACCCTGGAGGCTGGAGACGGGGGCCCCGGAGCAGGTGCCCAGCGCTCAGGAGGAAGCTGGGGCACCCAGGCCATTCGGCCATCGGACGACCCCGAGCCTTCACGAGGTGGCAGGAAGCACGTGAGCAGAGATGGGCTCTGGGGATCAGAGGGCCTGGGCCAGCCTGGGCAGACTGCTGGCCCAGGGGTGCAGTGCAGCAGAGAGGCCACCTGGCACCCAGCACCCAGGCCCCTCTGTGGCACCAGGACAGGGCAGGGGCGTGCAGCGCTGGAAGGCAGGAACACGGAAATGTGTCCTCCCAGCATAGACTGATCCGGCAGCCATCGGTGCCACCCAGAGGGGCCCAGCCTGAGCCGCAACCACCCAGCCGAGTCCCTGCCCCTCTGCTCTCCAAGGGCCGAGCGGGTCCCAAGGATCCCAGACCCCTGGACCCCACTTTCCGTCCTGCCCGGCCCGCAGGCCTAGCAGGGCCACAGCCCCATGTTCACCCCAACTTTCCCCACGGGGCGCTCCAGCAGGAGCGGGCAAGGACCTGGGCACCAGGGCACCTGGCTAAGTGCTGGACTCAGAAGACCAGACTTCCACGCGGCAGAAATTTGCTTCTTGAGCAATGAAAAGTGAAAGACATAAAATGTTATCAAATTGAAAGTGTGAATACCTGGCCCCGCTGGCCCGCAGCCTGAGTGCCCACTGCCGTCCCTCCTGTCCTCGTCACAGTTGAGGGGTGGTGGGGACATGCAAGGAGGACTCAAAGCAGAGAAGGCCGTGGCAGAGCCACGGGGTGGATCACCCAGGCAGGAAGGGTCGCGAGGAGTGTAGGCTTCACAGTCTGTTTGAACCACGGACCCGCCATTGTGGCCTCCAGGCAACCCAAGGAGACGTGCCCATGACCAAGCATGGCTGTGTCCATGCACTTCATTTATGAGCACTGAGATCTGAGTTCCACAGAAGTTCCATGTGTCACCAAAGGTCACTCTTCTTCAGACTTTTCTTCTCCCACTACTAAAAATGCAAAATCCACTGTGACTCACACACTGGACAAGGACAGACGGTGGTCCAGGCCTGCCCGGAGGCTGAAGTGTGCTGCCCTGTGGTCCCAAGCAGAGACCTCAGACCTCACCACCCAGAGCCCCTGCTCGCCTTCCCGCCTCCTGCCCTCCCTCCCACCCTGCCGGCGGCCACCCACTGCCGACTGTAACCCAAGCCCACCTTGCCCCTCAGCGTGCCCTGCCCTGCTCTAAAAGGACTTGTGTTCCTGCTAGCACTCAAGCCATCGTCCTGAGCCACACGTTCCCATTTCTGAATGGGATTAAGAAAGATCCAGCCAGTGCTGGGCACGGTGCGCACGCCTGCAATCCCAGCAGCTCAGGAGGCTGAGGCAGGCGTTCAAAGCCAGCCTCATCAACTTAGCAAGGCCTACGCAGCTCTGCACCCTGTCTAAATGAGAAGTACTAAAGGCTGGGGATGTGGCTCAGTGGTCAAGCGCCCCTGGGTTCAATCCCCAGTACAAAAAAAAAAGCCAGAGCTTTGTATGAAGGAAATCAGGTAGAGGAGAGTCGCAGGACTGTGAAGGTCCAGCTCCACAGTGTGTGTTAACACGATTTTTAAACTGGGAAGAGTCAACCGTATCAAATGCAGCTGTGCCCCGGTTGTGTCCACCGCTGCGTTGTGGAGGGACACTCACTTCTCGCTGACGATGGCGCTCCTACTTTCTTCTTACCTACTCAAAGTGTTAAGTGATTTTCGGTTGTTCCAACCTTGGGGCGAGACACACGAGTGGGAACTGTGAGACCACCAGGGAGCAGACCCACGCCCCGCAGCCATGGTGGGTCCTGGGGCTCTGCCCGGGTGGACACGGGCCGTGGGCGTCACGGCATCATCAACTCCAGGGTTCCAGGCAGCAGGCTGGGTCCAAGCCCAGCTCGGCCCCTGGTGTAGGACTGGACTTCTGGTCCCTCACCTGTGCAAGGGAAACGACAAGGGCGTCTCCTGAGGGTTAGAGGAGTCAGCAAACGCGGAGCCCCCTTCACTGCTGCCCCTCCCCCTCAGTCCTGTCCTCTCCCAGACTTCTTAGATCGCCATGCGTCAACCATCTCCCTGCAACTTTTGTGCCTTAAGAGGCAAATGTCGGGGCAGAGTAGGCAGTACAGAGGCTTTCAGAGGACAACGTCCCGGGCGGGAGGTGCCTGTCCGTCTGTCTGCAGCTGTCTGGGGTGTCCCACGTGGATGCCGTGTTCCGCAGCAGCTACGAGCAGCGCGAGATGCGTGAAGCCCCCTGGCGGTGCCGAGCCGGAGCCCAGCGTGAGCCTGCAGCTCGTCTTTGTCAAGGAGGGAAAGGGGGAGCCTGCCAAGGAATGCTGGCGGAATTATCAGGCTGTGGTTTCGCCAAAGCAGAAGGAGGCAGGCTCTACTGCGCTTGGGTGCCGTGGGGACGGGGAGACACTAGAAGCAAGGTGGGGCCCGGGAGGGGTGGGCAGCCGCAGGGGTGGGCCTGAAGGACAGCAGCAGGTCGTAATGGGAGAGAGGGGCCCTGGGCCTGGACCTGGGTGCTGAGTTCCTCGTGGGCCTTGCTGAAGGGCCCACACTGGGACAGCCAAAGCCAGAGCAGGCCCTGGGCTGGGACCTCCACCTTCCTGCACTGAAGTCACCTGCCCACACTGGCCCAAGGCCAGAGGGTCTCTGAAGGAAGAACCACACTTCCGTGTCTGGTCCCAGAGACCTCAAAGAAGGGACACCCAGAAGTAGGCGTCCACGGGATGCCACACTCACCCTGGAACGCCCCAGGCAGCGCCCATTGTTCTCTATCGCCCTGGGCAGGGAGGGTCCCTACATGGGGACAGTCTGCCAACCAGACTCTGGGAATGTGGGGACTGAGAACTCAAGTCTACTCTTGCGGCTTTCACACAAAATATCGTTACTACGGCAACAAGTACCCACAATACCCACAGTAAGGACACACGTCTCCAGCAGGAGCCAGAGTCCAGCTTACGAGGCTCCCTGGCTCCCTGTCCTGGGAGGGGGCCTGTGAAGGGATACCTGAGATCAGCCAGGTGTCCTCAAGGCCTCTCCTGCTCTGCCCCCTGCCTGTCTCCTGGGAGGAAGCGCCCCTCCCCTGCCACCTTTGGCTGGGGGACACCGGACATCCAGGGAGCTCCCAGCCTGGCCCTGGGCTTGGGCCCCTCCCCAGGGCTGAGCTTCCCATGTGAGGAGGGCCTGGCCATGGGGGAAGGTGGCCGGTGGGCTTTGCTGGATGAGAGGTGCCACCTACACCCTCTATTAGGCTCGCGCCTGCCGTCTCACTACCTCGCGACGGCTGCCGACCACACACACACTCGCTCCCCTGCGCTGGGACAGACCTGTGTGGTCCTGCCGACTCGCTCTTGATAAATCGCGAGCTTAATAAGAGGCATCACTTCTATCTTTTGATCTCTCCTGAGTTACTCATTAGCTCTGGGTAACACGCGTCTTGACTGACAGGCCCTTCCCAGGGAAAACCCGGGCTTGGGGATTCTTCAAACAAAGGCGGTACAGAGAGTGTGGGCGTGTGCCCGTGAGTGTGCCCGTGAGTGTGTGCACATGTGCGCTGCGTGGCGTGAGAGTGCACGCGACTGCATACGTGTGATGTGCGTGTGCTGGGAGGGGCACGCGGGACCTGTGGGGCAGCGGGAGGGCAGGCGGGGCTTGGCCACCTCAGGAAGTGCCTTGGACACAGTGTCCAGGAGAACCTGCGCTGCCCAAGTCCTGTGGCAGCTGGTGGAAGGCTCCAGAGCCCTCGGACTGGGCCCCACGGGCCTCGCCTTTCTATCCTCCCTCCTGCCGCCTTCAGCTCCTTCTTGGGTTGCATGTGTCCTCGGAGCCTCTCTGTTTACCTCGGGGTCAGCTTCAAGTCTTAGCCTTAGTTCCACCTGCGTTTGCTTCTGACACACCAAGGCCGCTCCCCTGAGTGACCCCTTGCCTACGAATTCCTGACAGGGGTCAGCACTGGGTTCTCTCTGCTACCTCCTGGCACACACCAGTCGCACTTCCCCTGGGCCTGGCCCTTGGCTCAGCGCTGGACCTGCTGTTCCTGGGATCTTCACAAGAGCTCTCTCAAGTGGGGACAGTGGGGAAACAGGCTCAGAGAGAGCAGGCAAGCTGCCCAAGGTCACCGGCTAGCAGGCGCAGCTCAGGCCCATCTTGGGGCTGTCTGAATCCAGCTCCGCTTGAACTCTCACGCTGGGCCTCTCAGGGCTCCCAGCTGGCCATGTGGGCAAAGTGGGCCGGTGCAGGCATGGTGTGCCTCCCCAGCACCCAAGTCCAAGCAGGAGGCGCAGCTCCCAGTGTCCCTGCCTCCAGGGACTCACATGGAGCCCACTCCCTGCAGTGACCTCACCCAGCCGCCCTGGCTTCTCTGGGAAGCCACAGCCCCTGGGAGCCCAGGATGCCAGACTCACTCTCAGCATGTGTTTGCGTGCAGCTGAGAAAACAACCAGCAGGCCCGCTGGGTCTGCCTGCGGTTCCCACCACGAGCACAGCCCCTTCGCAGCCACCCCCGCGGGAAGCGCAGGCCACCGGGCCACACAACAGGGCGGGGCAGCAGCACCATGGCATAGGGCGGGCTGCTCAGCACCTGTGTGACCCTGGCCAGTCACTGAACCTCTCCGTGATGTCTCCCTGTGAAAGGAGCTCATGGGAATTCTCATTTCATGGGCATTTTAAGTGAGATAAGCTTTGCCCATAAGCCTAACTTCAATGACGGTCTTTTATTAAAGGTTAGGTATTACTGTTTATGGGTTGAATTGTGTCCCCCGAAAAGGTCTGTTGATGTTCTAACCCCCAGGGCCTGAGCATGGGACCTTGTTTGGAAGTAGGGTCTTTGCAGAGGTAATCACTGCTAAGCTGAGCTTGGCAGGGTGGGGACGGTGGGCCCTGACCCCCCATGGCTGTGTCCTGATAGAAGGAGGAAGTGTGGACACAGATACTCACAGAGAGGAGCACAGGAGCCACAGAGAAGACAGAGGCAGAACCGAGAGGTCCTGGGTGCCGGAGACTGGAGCAGACCAGGGGTCGTCCTCCAGAGCTGCGCAGGAAGCATGGTCTGGCTGACATCTGGATTCAGCCTTCCAGCCTCCATAACCAGGAGCGAATAAAGTCTTTGTTCTGAGCTACCAACCCTGTGGCACTTCCTACTGGTCTAGGAGCCCCAAGGCCTCTGCCTGGTTTGACTTTGCGTCAAGTTGTGTGACTTTGGGCGACTTGGGAAGCACAGGCTATTGGGAGGGAAAGCACCTGCTTGCCCAGGTGAGGAAACAGGCCCACAGAGGTGAGTGACCGCCACACAAACCTAGTGCACCTCGGTTACCTCATCTGAAAACAAGAGGCAATTATCCCTGCCCTGCCTGCGTCCCCGAGCTGTGCTGGAGGTGGCAGTAAAACCACTTGGGTAGACCAGTTGCCTCACATCCCCAGCACAGGCTGCCGTCTGCCTTCAGGGCGGCACACCCTCCGCTCTTCTCAGGACTGCCTGACTGTGCAGGAGGCAGTCCAGGGAGAGCTGTGAGGAGCAGGTGAGACCTGGAATGGCCCACAGGTGGACAAACATGGAGGGGACTGTCCCCTAGAGGCAGCAGGCACAGTGTAGGCCAGCCTCCAGGTGAGAGTGGAGGAGGCAGGACACCTGAGTGCAGCACCTGGCCCCGAGGCCAGCTCACCGTGCATTCCCACGCAGGCCCTGCCTTTCTCCAGACCCTCCTGCCTGTCTATGAAGCAGAGCACAGACTGCCCAGGGGGACGCGACCCAGGTGTCTCTGACCTGGACCCCATTCACACTTTCAAAAGAGAGGGAGAGGTTTGCCACTGCAGGCAGCACTCAGGAAACCTGCTCCAGACAGCCCTGTGACCTCAGGACAGTCCAGCAGGTCTCCTCACTCCTCTTGAGGTCACTGTTGGCAGGGAAGCCCTATTTGGAGAAGGATGGATACGAAGGCTGACCCTATGAAACCGGGCTGCCTCGCTCTGGCTCCTCCCGCCCTCCCTCCTCCCTGCTTCCTCCCTCCTCCCTCCCTCCCTCCTCCCTCCCTTCCCTCCTCTTGGCCCACATGACTGGGCAAATCCCTTCACCCTGATTAGACTAACGGGGTCTCTGCAGAGTGTCTGGGGAAGCAGGAGAGTCTGCGCACTCTTGGAGGTCCCACAGGCCAGTGCTCAGGACGCACAGCTCCCCTCCCCATGCAGAGAGAGCCCCTTCCTCGTGGCCTCTGCTCTCTTGGTGTCCGGTTCAGCTTTCGAGCCTCCCAGCTTTCTCATGGCGCCTCTGCCCCTTCACATCCCCCTGAGGCTCAGCAGCCAGCCAGCACTCCGGCCTCCATGGCCTCCACCGTGGCCCACGGCACCCTCCCTCCTCCTCATCCTGGTCACCATCATCCTCAGGGCAGTTGCCAAGCTCCATGGTTAAACCAACGCTGGAATCTTGGAATCTACCCAGGCCCTCCCAGGTGAGCTGTGGGTCCTTCAGTGCTCCATGGACACATGTGAGGCTGAATCTCGGAGAACCAAAGTGACCCTCAGGCTCACGCTGCTGACAGCACCCAAGGCAGAGCCGACTGAAGCCACAGGGCCATCTCAGGAAGCTTCTCCTGGCACCAGCTATTTCCAGCAGGCACCCTGCTCAGCCTGTGCACAGCTGGGCTAGAGCTGCAGGTTCCCCCAGTGAGGCTAAGGACCTCCACCACAGCCTCCACCAGGCTCCCCTCCAAACCTCAAGGGAAGAGTCCACCTTTGAGTGTGTGTATGGGGTGAAGGAAGACACGGAGAGAGAGAGGATGGAGAGAAAGGGAGAGGGAGAGAGAGGGAGGAAGGGGGAGAGAGGGGGAGAGAAAGAGAGAGAGGGAGAAGGAGGGGAGGGGTGGGAGAGGGAGAGAGGGAACATGTTATCCCTGGAAACCTCTGCAGCTCTTCCCTGCCCAGCAGCCTTGGGATCCAGCCCACACCTGCAAGATTTGGGTGTCTTTTGTCCCTAGAGTCTCACTGCGCCTGGCTAATCCAGGCAGAGCCTCCTGCTGCCTCTGCACAGGACGCAGCTCAGACCAGAATATTAATGGAGATTACACAGGGAGGAGGAGGTGTGGGCCGGAGGCTGCCTGCCAAGGGAGCCTGCGCCCAGGCGGCCCTCCTGCAGAAGACCTGCCGCACTCCCAAGAGGCAGGAGGAGAGCAGCCCCAGGCCACCCTGACCACACCCTGTTTCTCTGGATGACACTCCTGCGTCTTTCCCCCTCTGCCTGCCCAACTCTGCCCGCTGGAGCAGGACCACCAGACAGCCTACTTAGAGGGGGACAGCCGGGTTGGCATGTTTGGGCTGACCCCTGTCCAGTTTCCCATGTCACCATCCAAGTGTCCTTACCTGGCATCAGCTGTAGAACGCACTTCCATGATGAGCCTCCGAGAAGGCAGGTGACGAGGCCGTCACATGACGGGGGAACACGAGGCTTGGAGGCAGACAGTGAAGTGCACGTTTCTGCCTCGGAGGGACTCGGTGATCTCGGCTGCCAATGGGCACAACCACCCACTTCCAGTTGTCAGATGAGAACGCCTCGGCAGACTCAGCTCCCGGCAGCTCCCGCGGCAGCCACAGCTCAGCCAGCTTTTCTCCAAGGTTGCTAATATCTGGCCACAGGGATCGTTGGGGACCCCGAGCCAGGGGCTGGCCAGGTGGGGATCCCTGAGAGCACTAGGAGAATCTCCCCACGCCCACTCAGCGAGGCCGGAGCCAGGCCCCAGGCACTGCCACCTGGTAGATGACTTGGGAAGATCTGCAAGACCATGGAAAGCATCCACTTGTTGGGGATTTAGGCAATTGCTGCCAAAAAGGCAGAAAGTGGTGCCGGGAGGTGTACCAGCTGTGACAACGGCACAGTGTGTGCCAGCGCCGGGACTGGAGTCGGCTGCCAGGCCAGGCTGCCGGGATCCCGGCCTAGGAAGGCCTCCTGGGGTGGCCAGTGAGCACAGCAGTGCTTACCAAGTCCACGCTGGGGAGCTCCATGGGCTTCTGGGCCCTCCTGTGCCTGTGGCCAATGGGGACGCTCATCAGTCGCCATCTGGCTTTGCTCCTTTTCCAACCCGGCACCGAGTGCGCACCCGAGGCCTGACCTCCACGGCCACACGGCGAGGCACCGCCGCCCTCGCTCAGCCTGGCCTTCTGCACAAGCTCTGCCTCTCCCTGCCCCGGGGACGCAGCCAGCTACCAACACCCAACTCGAAACCTTCCCCTGGCCTCAGCTGTCCCTTGCTGCCCCCTGGGGGGATGCCAGGCTTACCCTCTTTGCGAGTGGGCATGCCTCCCTAGAGACTCCGTGCCTGTCTCCGTCCACCTGAGGTCAGGCGCTGTATCCCCACCTCTGCACCACACTGCTTCCGGAGGTGATGTCATTGAGGCAACCGAGGCTTCCTGTAGACCCGAGAGGTTCTGACTCCCCCAGCGGCACTGCTTGAAGGAGACCAGCATGCGCTCCCACCCGTCCTCCGCCCTCTGGTGTACCACAGAAGCCAGAAACTGAGAACTAGGTTTCTCAGACCACTTAGCCAGCAAGGATATGGTTCAGGTTCTGCCAAAAGTTGAACTTGCCTAAGATTTGGAAGCAAGGCAGACGCATCGTCCCTCCAGCTCCAGGGGAGCACAAGCCTCTGCAGAAGGGAGTCTCAGTGCTCAGCTGGATGTCCCATCCTCTGCCTGTCACCTGTGCTAGCATGAGCAAGTTCCTGCAGCTGTCTGACCTCTGGATTGCCACTTTCAGGGCAGCCTGGGCAAAGTCTAGTGGTGGTCCTTGCCTTCGATTCTTCCATCTAGGCACCTCACTTCCCGCCTGCACCTTGTTCTTGAAATACCTAAAGTGCTTTTTCTTTTTATACACTGAACTCCAAATGCTACACCGTTTTACTGACCTGAAGGTGTCTGGACTCCGGGTTTGTAAAGTAGAAAAATTTTAAATAAAACTGATTAATGAATATTATGCATTTTCACCAAGAGAACATTTTGGGGAGTAAATCTCATCAAGCTGCTATAATTTCTAAACCAATTTTCTATACAACACAGTTGCACAGGTTTTTTTCCCCGATTTCCATATTTATTTTATAGAAAATTTCATCTATATCATGTCTTTCCCTTTTTCTGCTGCAAAATTTAATAATAAAAGATTCACTATTAATTAGGACCTTATTTTTGTCAAATTTAGTAATTGATCATATCTTCTAATATATTTTTACTGATTTTTTTCTTTATTTTTTGGGGGTTTTTTGTTTGTTTGTTTGGGGTACTGGGGATTGAACTCAGGGGCACTCGACCACTGAGCCACATCCCCAGCCCTATTTTGTGTTTTATGTAGAGACAGGGTCTCACTGAGTTGCTTAGCACCTTGCCCTTGCTGAGGCTGGCTTTGAACTCACGATCCTCCTGCCTCAGCCTCCCTAAGTGCTGGGATGACAGGCTTGCACCACCACACCCAGCTTGATTTTTTTTCTAATGTTGATTTTATTGAGGTTGCATTTCTGACAAATTTATTTTTAGTGAGATTCTATAATTTTCAATTTTGCCAAGAAAATTTATTCTGTTAATTTTTAATCCATAGCAAACTTTATGACATATCTTGAGCTCTTGCTGGTTTATGCATTGAATATTTTTACATAAAATTTTTCTTCAAATTTTCACATATTCAGTGCCACCCATAAAATGTGACTTTCCAATTTTTCTCTCTGTCAGATTCCACTGTGCATCATTTTAGCTAATATCAAATTTCTTTCTTGATTATTTTCTCCCTAGGCCACTTTTACCAGTAATTGTCACTATGACTTAATTGTACAAATATTGGTTATTTGGGGCTTTTTTGTTTTTGTTTTTGTTTTAGTACTGCACATTGAACCCAGCTGCTGCTCTCCCACTGAGAAGACCATTAGAAGGACAAAAACAGAGGCTGTGTATACATAGGACACTCATAAAATTCTTACTTTCAATATTGCAGGGTAAAAAATTCCCTGCTTCTCTAGTTTCCTTAACTAAAAGCTACATGTTCTGAGGATTAAATTAAATGCATAGCACAATAACTGGATCCTAAACTCCATACCTATAACTCATTATTGTATTAACTCCAAAAGTGAGTTAAACTGAACTTTGAGACTTGTGAAATGAGTATAATTATTAGCATCCCTATTTTACACAGAAAGAAACAGAGTGGACTGGTGGCTGACCCATGTCAATCCAAGGCATGAGCCAGGCCCTTTGACTCTGGGTGCCAGACCCTTTCTCCCACACCTGTGCAGGGAAGAGAATGCTTCTGTCCCAGAAAGAGACAGTCAGCACTGGACTGTGTCAAGTGGACGCAAGTGTGATGCCCATGCCAGGACTTCACAGGAATTCCAGCAGAACGCTGCAGTCCAGGCCAGGATAGCATCCACCCACTGGAAGACAGAGTAAAGGGGAGCAGAACACCAAGCCAACTCCAGAAATTCATGGCACCAGGAAGGACTTGCCTTACAGGAGCACCACTACCTAAAAGGCCACTGTACCTCACAAACCCCAAGACTGTGGATGGGGGTGTCAGAAAGGATGGACCAAAGACAATGAGATTCTCATAACCCTTGACCCAACACCCAGCTGACCTGTCATGATCTGAGAGTAAGAAGGGCAGCAAGGGGAAATGGCAGCTTGTTCTGAACACTGATTCAACCATCAAATATAATTTAGAAAACTCCAGAGAAAGAAAATATTTTTCAAAGTATGTAGAGGAAATATATAAGACAATCACAAATATAAGAGGATAAAGGAACCTCGATAGACGTAACATTGCAACATTTTAAATGAAGTGATACATGCTTACACCAGTAGACTATGGTGTTGTATATGCATAATGTAATAAATAAAGCAATCATTATTTTTAAAAACCTATGCAAAATTATACATTTAAAAACAATTTTAATAAATCAAAATGAATTCTAAAAAATGTTCAAGTAATTCACAGAAAAGCAGGAAAAGAGAAATAGAAGAATAAAATAAGAGGGAATAAACAAAGCAACAAATAATAAAGTGGCATATTTAAGTCCTAATATATATCATTGATTACATTAAAGGTAAATGGCCTAAATATATAAATTAAAAGACAAAGATTGGTACAGTGGATAAAAATACAGCCCAACTATATACTGTCTAAAAGAAACTCACTTTAAATATAATGATAAAGATAGATTGAAGGTAAAGTGACACAAAAAATATACCATGCAAACATTAAACAAAAGAGGGTGGGAGTGACGATATTAATGTCTGATAAAGTAGATCGAAGCAAATTGAATTACCAGAGGCCAAGAAGAACATAGCACAATGATTAAACATACAACAAGAAAACATAGCAATTCTACATGTGTATGCATCAAAAACTGCTTCAAAATGTATGAAGCAAAAACAGATAGTACTGAAAAGTGAAATAAATAACTCCATAATTATAAATGGGACTTCAGCACCTTTCTCTCAGCTATTGGTAGAACTACTAGATGAAAATCAAAGGATCTAACTGAGCTCAGCCCCACCATCACCAAAAAGATCTAAGTGACTTTTCCAGAAGATTTCATCAATATGAAATCTGCAGTCCTGGATTTTGATGAACACTGTTCTCTCTGACCTTGACACCCTGCATGTCCTTATATAAAAAGGGACAAATAGGCTTTGGTAAGTGCTGACTTTTGGATATAAACTATTCACTAGTCCTCTGTTGGTATAGGAAAGGTAAACAAGGCTATGCCCCAACCAACAGGTTGAAAGCCTTGGTGCTGAATAGTGAAACCTCTCGGTAGGACAGACAAGTTGTTTTTAAAAACAGCAGAAGTCACTCTAGCTGCGCACACTAGTGCCAAGTGTGTTAATGGAAAGCTAAACCAGGTCTGAGGCCAGCACTGTAGGTGCTCAGCAAACATCTGAATAACCAACACAGAGTGGTTCCTGCTATGCTGCTTTAACAAGTGACCCCTGCGGATGTCTTCTCACTTATCGGAGCGGAGGGACACCCTGGGTCCCACCATCCATGAGAGTCTGTGCTCTCATGCTCCATAGAAGCAACGCTTGGTGGCACAGCAAAAGAGCCAAATAAAGCATTGAGGGAAACCGTGCACAAGAGAGGAGGCACTGTGTCCCTGACCTCTCCCAAGTTCATCGCCCCGTCCTTGTGGTGACACTTTTGTGTGCTCCTCCTGCGTGGCTGCCGTGCCTCCTGCAGTGTGGAGCACACCTTGTGTTCTCACCAAGGCCTTTCCTGTGCTGGGGTCTCACTGCCAGGCCTCAGAATCGTCTGGCCTAGGGTCTAGGTTGGTGGAAGTGTGTCTGGGCAGGGTCCACTCAAGCTCAGACAGTTTCAGGTTCTGGTTACGTGTCACTGGGGGCACAGAAGGGGAGCCAGGAAGGAGTCGCTGCTCACCCATGATCAGGTCAGAGTGTCACTCAGTCCAGGGGCTCCTGAGGCTGGCCTGTGGCAGAACCCATGACCCTGTCAACCCTGCATCTCCCCTGGCTCCTGGCTGCACTCACACCTCCCATTGTCCCTCTGGGCTGGCCAAAGGCAGGAGTGACAACAGGACCCTGCTTTCCAGCTGAGAGGCTGGAGTCAGAGCACTGGGCTATCACACTGTCATGTCTTCCCCGCCAGCTGGGCCTTGCCCTCTGCTTCTCAGCGGACTCTCAGGTGTGGGCAGATGGACAGGCTGCCACTAGGGTCCTGCAGGCCATCAGCACTTGGAAGGGTTCCTCAGTCAGCTCCACCCAGGTGCACGGTGCAGCCTGTGATGTGGCACCATGGCAGGCCATGAGGGCAAGCAAGGCCTCGTCATCTCCCTTGGCAGGACTCTTGGCCAGTGCAATCCAAGGGCATGGCTGGTCAAGGAAGGACTGGGCCAACCTGGGAGGTGGCCAGTGTCAAAGCACAGGTGGCGAGTCCCCACCATGGGGCAGAGAGAAGACTCCCCAGCAGTGCAGCCCCATGGGGCCTGGGGTGGAAGCTCCATGTCCACCTTTCCACTAGTGGCGAGACCTCAAGGTCTCCCACCTCCCAAGACAGGGGCATCCACTCAGTGTTGGAGAAGGTGCCAGGTGCTATAGGCCAGCAGAGAATCACAGGTCTGGACTCACATCTGTGCTTGTAGGACCTCAGACAGGGCAAGGCGACGTCACTGTGACTCAGCTTCCCTACCTGTGAATCCAGATGACCCTGTCTGCTCCGCCTGCCTCAGGCTCCCACCTGCCCCTCGTTCTACCTCTTACCTGGCTTCCCATGGAGACTGCTCCTCTGCAGTCTCTCCTTGCCAAGGTCCCTCCTGCTTTGGGTTGACTCACGTTACCCCCAAAGATGCCGATGTCCTCACCCCAGTACCTTAAGTGAGAGCTGATTTAGAAGGGATCACAGAGAGGACTGAGTCAAGCAGAGGCCATCAGGGGGTCCTGACCCCACAGGACTGGGTCCTTCTGAGAAGAGGCTGCCATGTGAAAATGGGTGCAGGAAGGAGGCCACAGGACGGGAACCGAGACCAAAGAGGTGCAGCCACAGTGGGGGGACCCAAAGATGCACAGCCACCACCACCAAAGCTGGAGGAGACGGGGGTTCCGCCACGGGCTCAGAGGGGGCACAGCCTGCCAACACCTGACCATGCGCTCACGCCCAGCGCTCAAGGGGATGCATCCTCTGGTTCCAAGCCATCCAGCGTGTGGTGCTTTGTTACAGGAGCCCTAGGAAACTGACCACCCACGGTCCTGCAAGGCCTCCCTGCCACCCCTGCCCAGGCTCCACCAGCACTCACCTGAAGGACTGGGTGGCAGAGCTGCGTGTGGGACTCCATGATGGAGATGAGGACACGGGACACGGGACACGCAGTGCTTCTGTGAAGGTGGGAACATGAGTGCCCTTCCTCCACCCGGTCATTTGAAAACTGACGTCTGCATGCCTGTTGCCCACCAAGCACCGTGCTGGCCCAGACGACAGCGAACTGGACAAAGGACATCCCTACTCAGGGCTGTTGGGGAGAAGCAAGCGCTTCAACACATGAACACATAGAGAAGGTCACTTCAGAGTGACATGTGCCCTGGGAGAAGGTGACAGGCATCATGGTGGGGGGATCCTGGAGAACAGGAAGGTGCTGCCCCACGGTGAGTGGCGTGGACACCTCGGCCAGGCTGTGGGGACCGGCGGGGGCAAGAGCAGGTGGATAAGAGCTGGCCACGCTGCCTGCCCCGCGCCTGCCTCTTTAGAGCCCCATCCCTGTCGCCTAACCCCCGGCTAGGCTGTCGGGGTGCTGTCCTGCAGCGAGCGTCACAGGCGCACTCTGGCCAGTCTGGACGGCGTGGGCTGCTGCACCCGGGGCACGTGGTGTCCACGTGTGGACCTGCCTGTCCCAGATGAAGTCGAGCAGAGGTGGAACGAGGCGGCCAGCAGAGGGAGGCTTGGAGTGCGCTGCGAGGTCACCATGTGAGCACACCAACCGTGAGTGACCATCCCAAGTGCTGTGTACACACGTGCTCCTCCCACGGCACACGAACTGCCCGTGTGCCCTTCCACGCAGCGTGGCGGCTGCCTGGTGCTCTTGCTGCAGCAGAGTAGGTGTGTATGTCTCGACTCCTCTGGGCCAGAGGCTGCGGGTGGTCCTGGGTGGACAGTGTCGTTCCTGATGGTGAAGTTCTGGAACCAGTGAAACCCAAGCTGGCTAGAGAGGCACCCCGCGTCCTCCATGTCTGGGAGTCAGATGCGCGGGCAGGGTCCTGCCGCATCCGGCAGGTGGCCTAGGGTTCCCGGGGACCTGTGGTCTGAACACTCTGACAAATGACAGTGGAAACAGCAGAGCCCTGTCCCTTCCCTCCCGCGCAGGAGGCTGTGAGGAGCAGCCTAGGCTGCGAAGACCCTGCCGAGCCCCCCAGGTCCCCACGGCCAGGGTCCCCGGTGGGCACTGGCGGTGGGAACGGCTCCTCTCAGTGGTCCCTGACCATGCAGCCCCCACACTCGGCTCCGTCACCTGCTGCTCGTTAGGGATCTTGGTCCCCAAGGGAGCCCAGCCATGGGGACGCAGCAGGGCCCAGGGGCTGGACGTGCAGGCTCATCTGGCCACAGTGGCGCCTCACGCCAGCCAAGGGACAGGCAAAGGGGTCACGGTGCTGTCACTGATGCCGAGTCTGGAGCAAAGTCGGGTCGCCACCACGAGATGGAGGCAGGAAGGACTGTGGCTGGGCTGCGGGGTCCCCAGCGCTCCTCTGAGGACCCTCACGTGCTGTGCCAAGTTCAGGAGGCTGCGCAGCCCATCAGGCAGGACGGCCCACAGCCTCGCCCTACGGGAAGGACACTCCCGTCACCAGGACCGGCATGGACAGCGGAAGGGGTGCTTCTAAGCCCCGTGACCACCGACACCTGCTGCCGAGGCAATGCTGACCATGGCGTGTGAACGCGTCCGGCGCCTGGTGCCTGGGCTCCCACCCCTCGCCCACCCCTCCCCGTGGTAAGCCCGTGCGTCAGGGTTCCACTCTCAGGACGCCGAAGGAACGTGGATCCAGAAGCGGGAACATCTCCGAGGACGGGGAAGCGGCTCTGGTCCCTGGGGAAGAGCCCCTGCCTCACCTCAGGTGAGCCTGGAACTGCTGCCTGCAGGTGTTAAAAGGTGGGCGTGGGTGCCAGCTTCACTGGGGCTGTTCTCGGTGGCCATGCAGTGACGCTTTGGGGAAGGGCGGACCACGAGGAAGACGGCCTGCGTTCCAGAGGGCGGAGGCGCAGCCATCCTGCGTGGGGGACTGGGGGCCGTGGGGGCCTGCTCACCACGCCCAGCGTGGCCGCCCACCTGCTGGCACACCTGCCTGGCTCCCCCGGGTCCCCTGCAGCCTCCCCACACCACGGTCCCCTAGTCCAGTCCACCACGGAGGGCACGGGTGGCTTCTGCAGGGCGCCCAGCACGGCCATGGGAGGGGCAGGGCCTGTGGACAGCACTGTCCTGCAAAGTCATGTTGAGGCCCTAAGTCCTGGTGTGACCCTAAGTCCCTATGTGACCCAAAGGAGTTGTGAGGACCTAACTCCCTGTGTAGCCCTAACTCCCGGTGTGACCCTAAGTCCTGGTGTGACCCTAAGTCCCTATGTGACCCAAAGGAGTTGTGAGGGCCTAACTCCTGGTGTGACCCTAACTCCCTGTGTGGCCCTAACTCCCTGTGTGACCCTGACTCCCGGTGTGACCCTAAGTCCCGGTGTGACCCTGACTCCTGGGGAGACCCTGACTCCCGGTGTGACCCTAAGTCCCGGTGTGACCCTGACTCCTGGGGAGACCCTGACTCCCGGTGTAACCCTGACTCCTGGGGAGACCCTAAGTCCCAGTGTGACCCTGACTCCCGGTGTG
>PVHX01019093.1:27500-35280 GCA_004024805.1 Geosciurus inauris | reverse complement strand
TTTTTTTTTTTTTTTTTTTTTTTGGTACCGGGGATTGAACTCAGGGGCACTCGACCCCTGAGCCACATCCCCAGCCCTATTTTGTGTTTTATGTAGAGACAGGGTCTCACTGAGTTGCTTAGTGCCTCGCCATTGCTGAGGCTGGCTTTGAACTCGCAATTCTCCTGTCTCAGCCTCCCTAAGTGCTGGGATTACAAGGAGGTTGATACATGATACTATTTATGGCTGGACGAAACTCTAGCTCTGTTAGTTTTGTTAGTTCTGCTTAACTTTGAAGGTCTTCCCAGAATCAGACAAAACAATAATTGTTCTGTCTTTAGATGTCAACATTTTTTATATTATTACATTACTATTCCCCAGATGTAAAGTGTGTTTCCAGATTTGTTTGTTTGTTTTAATAGAATATTTTCCTTTTCCAAAGATTAAGGGCCCATATTCATCCCATTAACATCTATTTTTGAATATAGATACAGTTTTCAGTCATCTTCACAGAAGGGTCACTATAGATATTGCCTGGTTACATGACTTTATTTCCGGGTTTGGGCTTTAATGACACTTCTGCATGTAGGAGTCCATCCTAATAAGCAATCACTTGTGAAACAGCTTTTAATAAGGTCACGAAATTCTGATCCAGTCCCTTGGCAGATGCCTCTGACTCATGTGCAGAGCTGTTTTTAAGAAATGTATCTCTGTAGGCTAAAAGCCATAACCCTAAACATATTTTAAGAATTTTTATACATTTTTTTTTTCCTGATGAATGGCTACCTCTGTTCTTTTAAAAGTAAATCAATAAAAAAGATTGCAGAAATGAGATCAAGAAAAGCAAATAGTTAAAACCACATCAATGTGAAATGGAAAAAAAAAATCCACGTGCTCATAATTGCAAGGTGCTTTCCCGATTAAAGGCCTTTGCCCGCTGACTGCATGTAATTTCAAGACTAATTCTGATTTTATCCATTGGATAAAAATGAATTAGGTAAAATCTAGGCTGTGGAGTGCTTTTAATTCTTACGGTAGATCTCTGAGTCCACTTCCAAGGACTTAAATGTAAATTACTTTAAAAGTCTTTAAGGAATTTGGATTTAGGGGACTTGAAGTTGTCAAGTACAGTAACACTAAAAAAGGATAGTTAAATACAGGTCATGCATTGTCTTTGCTCAATCCCTGAGATTTCTTTTTAAGATTTTTAAATGGAATTAAAGATCCAATATTTGAAGTTGCTTTTTTAAAAAACAGTATGCCCAGAGCACATTAAGGGACAAAAAGTACACATTAAATCTGCTTTTAAAGAGAGGCTGATTTGCTAAGTAGATGTTGTTTTTGCAACAGTGGTGAAATAACTGCCCCTTCCCCTCTTTTTGAAGTGTTCAAAAATTGTGCTCTTATCTGAGCTGTAGGACTTGCTATGGCTTTTGATGGAGCACTTAGTTACCTCTGCCTGCCCCAATGGTAACCATTAAAATGCTGAGAAGAATTATCTGGCCTGCCCTCTGAGTCTGTTGCATATTTTCTCTTTAAGCTGATGAGTGCCGTTCAGAAAGGAAGGGTGTCAGGAAGCCGTCTTGCTATACTAATGAAAACGGCAGAAGAGAACCTGGACCGAAGAGTTCCGATTCCAGTGGACCGTAGCTGTGGAGGATTGTGAGTCTGACCAGTAAACCCGCAGCCTACAAACATACCAACAACAAATCACCATGTAACAGCCAGAGATGACTTCAAACACTCTAAAACAGTGGCTATGGTAGCTGCCTTTTTTTTTTAAACACTGGAAAACATTCCAAAACTTTAGGATGTTGGTCTGTTTGCCAACTTAATTTGCCAATATTTCACTTGTATCTGCCATTCAAATCTAGCTTCTAAAAAGTGTATTTTCTCATTTTCAATGCACATTGATTAATGTTTTGCACTCATTTTGTGACCTGTAACACTCTCCTTTTTATGTTTATTAATTTATTCTAAAGCAGTTCTAGGGGTAGAAATAGAAAAGAGAAGCTGGAAACATTTTGTGACACACACAAAGCTGTGGACTTTAAGTTTGTGGGTAGCATTCTTGTTCTTAAAGTGGGTGACCTGTTGAAATGATGGTGTTTCTAGAGATTTCTCAGCTCCTCTTCCACCAGCCTGAGAACCTTCCTCTTCCAAACAATACTACACAATATCATATCTCAAGCAGGATTGGCAAAACTGGAGAGGGAAAAAAAAGTTTAGGTCTGGTTTTGATCTATCTGGTTAAAAGTCTTAAAGAGAAACTATGAAAGGGGCTGGAATCGCAGGTGAAAGATAAGGATAGCATTGACATTTGCTGGGAGTTACAGTGACAGTTTTATCTCAGCAGTTCATTTTTTTCTCCCTAGTCACTGCTGGTTTTCTTTAGTATGGGTGCCAGGAAGATCCTTGCCTTTTTTTTTTTTTTAACTTTAAAACCAGCATTTAAGTGGCAAATTGGATATAATGGGATGAGACCAGATCTTTCCAATCTTTATAGTAGTAATACATTTAAGGGTTAAAACCATTTCTTTATAAATTCATATAGAACACTAATTTCAATCCCCAAATCCTAAATTTTGAAGTAGGTGATATTGTCAAACCTGTACTTTTTTTGGTAATTGATACCTGCAAACCCACAAATAATCTTTAGTTAATTTAATCATAATTATATGTAAACTAAGGCAATACACTTCAGTATCCAAGGTCAGTCTGGTTGTTTAAAGCCCTTCTCCTTCTGTGCTCAATGAAAAAATTATCAGTATACCAAAATAAAAAAATGAAAACCACACCCAACACATAGGCACTTATATACACAGCAAAAACAAAAATCAGTGTGCACTGAACTTAACAAATATTGCACTGAATGAAAAATGCCAGTTTGGATGCTTTTGCTATAGTTTTGTTGGCATTTTAACTAGTCATCAACATTTATTAGTTATGCTTCCTTTGATTTTTGATGCTACCTGCTTTTTTTTTAAAGATCAAGTTCTGTGTGTAATAGGAAATATAACACTTTATTTCACCACAGGCTTTCATTGCCTGACTTGAGGTCCTATTTTCTTGAACTGGTACATAAAACACTTTTGTGTACTATTATTTCTATGTCAACATTGTAGAATATCTCTAGGCCTCATTCATATGGATTATGAGCCTGTTTATTATAATATGAACTGGGAGGTTCACTCACCTGAGCCTCCACCCATGCCCTCTGAAACGATCAAAAACCACAGGGAAAGACAGCATCTTCACTCGTTTTATTTTAACACAAAGTTTAGATCTTAACCACTTCCTAAAGGAAAACCTAAAACAGAGTGAGTAATGCTCCCTGGTGTCACTGTGAATTATTTTTTCTTTCAAAGTGTGAATTTTTTACACTGGTTTTTTCTCTTTTAATAAATGGAAGTTTGTGCTTTGCAACTGAAGTGTTTTTCTATCAACAATAAATTTCACTATTTAGAACCCTGTGACACTAAATAGGTAGAAGAGCTGTCATTTAAAACACCCCAGATGATATACCACAATATTTGTTCTCTCTCTTTCTCTCTCTCTTTCTAGTTAGATCAAGATAACGATGACTTGTATCCTCCCTGATTCTGTTACAGTAGGGACAGGCTTAGAATGACTGGCTCTGGCAGATCTCTGTTTGTTAAACAGGCCTTGTTTGTGCACGCTTTGCTGTGAATGAAGTTCCTTTAAGGACAAAGAAAAGTGTACTTTCTTCACTTGAACATATCTGCTTTTGCTTAAAATCTGCTAATTCTGGAGAGTTGAATTTCCTTTAAATGGCCCCCACCTCTGTCATCACAGTAGTGATAATGCTGGGTGATTAGTTAAGCCAAGGTTGTCTGCCTCAGATCCATTCTGCTGCAGTTTTCCTGCTTTCAATCAATTTATACTGACTGTAACTTTAAGATTTCTACTATTAAATGCATGCTTCCTATTGTGCCTTAGTTTCTGGCTTTGTTTTGTTTGTTTCAAAATGTGGAGCTTCCTGTTTTGTACAACAAGAATTTCTTTTACTAAATATACTGTAAGGCTCATCATTGATTTTATTTTTCTCTTTTTTATGCATTTGTAAAAATTTTTGGCATATGAATGTAATCATATTGAAGTCAATGACGCTATAACTTGCACTGTGTTGCATTATGTCTATTTTTTATAGGAAATAAAAAAAGCCCTACTATGTTTTCAATGAATATCAAATATAAGCCCAGTACTGGAGTGGATATACACACTGCATGTTTGCATATGTGGCACTTTTATGTATTGTGTTGGGTTATTGTTCTAGATTGGACTGTTAAATACTGTGTTTGAGGCTGGATTGTCATTTTTATAACTGTCTTGGTGTTTTATCGCCATAATTTATTACTTTTGATATACAGAATGAGCTGCATGCATTTATAGAGCAATAAGAGGATGTATTTAATGTGCCTTGTTTTTAACTGAATAAGAACTGAAAGCATGAATCAATAAAACTGATTAAAATGGTCCATTTACTGGCATTTTGATGTTACTTGCAGTCAGACAAATAACTTTGATCACTGTTGAAGTTTAAAAGAAAGTTTTAAAATATTTTCAGAAATGATATTTTCAATGACACATGTTCATTCTCTGAGCTTGGAATTTTATAATTTTATCTCCAAAAGTGAAGTATCTGCAGAGACAGATGTGAATTTATAAGACACCAGAATTATTTGTATTAATTTGTTACTGCAGCCTTTAGGGCATGACTTTTGTATTGGTGCAATCTTATTCCAAAATTACATTCATCCTATTACAACGCAGTTGGATTCTTCTTCTTCTTCTTTTTTTTTTTTTTTGGTCAACTACAGCCTTTCTGCCTATGTGTTCCCAGGCACACTGATGAATTTTATCATAACTAAAATCAATAGAAATGAATGGGAAAGATTACATAATCCATTTTGATCATCTTACATGTCAAGTTAGTGCAGGGTTGCCAAGTGTTGATAAATGCTCTGACAGAAAAAAATGCTATATATTTTCATTGTCAGTAAATCAGTAAGGCTGTTATCAGTTTTAGCACAGGGCAAATTTTATAATGCACATGTTAGTTTGTAGGTTTTAATTTACACGTGTACATGGAGTACATTCTCAATTTGTGGTTTAGATGTGCTGCCTCCCAGGTTTGCGAGCTCAAAGGCATCCGTGAGCTTCTGAAGGTTCTTTGAAATCGTATAGAATACCCCAAAGCAATGGCTCCCAGACAGACTTGGAACAATGAACTGTTTGTTCAGTGCCTGGAAAAAAAGACATAGCAGTTCAAGGCAGTTTTCATTGATCCAGCTTATCAAATTTGATAGCACTTTAAAATTTGTCAAAATATTGCCCCCAGTTTTCAAAATGTATAAAATTGATGGTCATAAAAAAAGGCAAATATGATACTAGCATCAATATTTTGCATTTTTTGTCAGCAGTGCATTGTCACTGTTGTCAGATTTTACCTGATGGCATTTGACTTATGAAGGGAAGAAACAACAGAAGTTTTAAGTTGATCTGGTACCCTCGTAATGAGAGATTCCTGTTTAGGAAGCAGAAATGATGAGCCTTTTGTTCCTGTACTTTGTATTTTAGGTCTCTAATTAGCTACCTAACTTGTGAAAATACAGGCAGAGAACATGATGTATGTGAACCTTGATGATACCCAGACAGTCCTGCAGGTCTTGTGCTAAGAAGGCTGGGGGCCTTTTGCAAAAATCAATAGGTATCTTTACATTTTGCTTGATACCTGGGCCAGAATAATAAGATCCATGTGATCTAAGCAAAATACTGCTTTAGCAGAACTATCAGTACCATCCTTTTTTCCTACATTTGGCATGGAATTGAATTGCTTAGCATACCACCCTACTGAAGGAATTCACATTGGAGTTCTTGAATTTAGGGAGACTGGGGATGTATTCCATAGGTTTAGGTAATATATCATGTTTAGTGGAAGAAATAGGAGGATTGGATTGCATAGAATTTGCCTTAGATATTAGAGCATGGCATGTGGTACTGCTGGTTACATGAGCTTCTGAGCCATTCACATCCGCTATGTTCTGTCTTAAGTGGACCATACCTGTGCTCATTTTCCAGGTACAGAGGCTCCTATAGAACCAGGTTCACTTTTCTTCTTCATTGGTTGCTGGTAGCTTTCTTCAACTGTGTCAAGGAGTTGGGAGGTTTAAAAAAAATATATATATATATATATATATATAGTTAAAATATTTTTTCTTTTGACTATGGTACCTAAAGAAGATTAATTTCACTTAATCTTCAATTGGAGAATGATTTTTCATACTCAGAGAATTTTTTTATTTGTTCTAACCTTACATTATAAAATGGAGTCAATGTTTTATTAGTATGTTTTTAAAGCCCATATTTAGGCATATCTGCTTTAGCTTATCCAAATCATCTAAATACAATAAGTCCCATTGACATATCACTTTTTCTTTAACCTGATCTTAAGCCCTCTTTTAAACAAGGGCTTCCCTCTGTCCAAACTCCTTCTTTCCTCCGAATATTTAAATAGTTGCTGCTTCTTCCCTTTTTTGTGTTACTTGTTAGATTTTTTCACCATTGTTTCAATATCAATTTTTTGTTTTTCATCTCCATCATTAATTGATTTACAATTCATTTTTATGCATACAGAGTTTTTCCTATCCAAGTTAAGAAGCTGTAAATCTTAGATCTATTGAAATGACAGTGAGAAATATTTCATTTTATCCCATGAATCATTTGCCATCCTTATTGCAGAAAAATGGCAAAATTATGGTGTAGCATGTTTTCATAAATTACTCTGCTCACTGCCCTCCCCCGCCCCAGCTTCGGTTCATTTCATTATCTTTTGGAAAGACCATAAGAGTCAGAATCCAGACACTTGTGGTAAACAATCCTGATTTTACAGCAGGCTAATCAAAATTTCATAACATTACAAATTAATTCTTCTGGTACTGTGAGGAATTTAATTCATGTACAAAATATATCATCTATTTTATAAGCCAAAAATAGCTTGATATTAAAGTACATCCTGTGATTGCTAGTATAGCAACATGGGAAGAGTATCAAATTCTTTAAATAATGTATATAATTTTCATTGGGTTTCATATGTCAAAGTAGTCATTTATGTCCTGAAAGGTTTGTGCTTTGCATTATGTGTTTGAACACTATTAAAAAATCATGGCTGCTTCCAAAAGGGACAGATCATAGGTTTGCATTTCACATATGCCCTGGAATGAAAGAATTTATACAGGGACCACTCCCCTCCCCCTCTCCAAACCCTGTAAGGAATATTCTTAAAAGAAAAAACTGAAAATATTTCTCAAAATATCTTTAAAATGCACTGAATGAAATCAACTACTATGCTATACTGTTACTAGGTTTGGCTCTTGCCTTAAATCTCTGTTTTGTTGTGAGATCTTTTAAGGAACCATGGTCAGTTGTTTATATAGTTGAAAAAGTCAAGTTTATCCTGATAAATATATTCGTCATAGTGAACTTCTAAACTGTTTTCAAAATGGGCCATTTTTTAAATGGAGCTTATCCAGCTTGATCCATGCTTTAAGCAGCACTGAACCATTAAATAAAAACCTGGGACAAAATGCCTTTGAAAAGGGTTAATTAGCTTTAATATTGATTTATTCCATATAGGATGGTAATAGACTAGAACATTTATTTCTGTTTTGGATCATTAAAAACTGGCTCTAGTTCTTGAACAATTTGTTTCTAATAATTAAAAATTAGACCAATTAGAGCAGTTTTAGTATAACCTTACTATATACATAATGCACTTTTT
>PVHX01019093.1:0-25000 GCA_004024805.1 Geosciurus inauris | reverse complement strand
GATAGAGAGACTGTGTGTTTGAGGAAAATACCTAGCGCTGCATATTTATTTTTTTGTAAAAAGGTATTTGTTCCTATTCAATGGGGGATGCAGCTTTAATCCAACAAATTGTTATTCAAAATACACTAAATGCAAAATGCATCAACCAAAATGGAGTTGGGGGAGGGAGTGACTTCCCTAAGGGTGTACAATAATATTAGCAGGATTACAGACCTTTAATTTTTTTCAATCTAATTGAATCCAATAGAATTACTGTAGGTTCTTAAGAGTCACCATATCCTGCTGGGCTACTCTAATCTAAATATTGCTAGTTAACCTTGTTTTTCAAAAATACATTGGAAAAAGCTAAATGGAGCCTCTTTCCATAATCAGTTTACATTATGTTGCACACTAACTGTTGATTACATTTTCCAGAGATGGATTATTTCCCTTATGCTACCTGAAATGATTTTTTCAACAATAGCACTAGACACTGGCTTAAATAAAATAATTGTGTTTTTAAAGGCTCAAAAAACATTTAAATCATAAGTACAGAGATGAATATAAAGAAACTGGAAAAAAGTATCCTAGAATTAATATTAAAACACCTTCTAGTGGACTGTATTTTTAAAATCAAAGTCATTGAATATATAACACTGCAGAAAAATGAAATATTTGAAAGACTGAGCAAAATGCAGCTCACATTCTGTTATTGATAATCATGGAAACCAATAAAGAAAATACAAATTGTTGGACATCATGCTTTTAAGAGTATAACATTATCTTTAGGAAATCTCAGTAGGTTACTTTTGCATGTAGAAATATTTCCCTAATTTTGTGTTTATTTTACAAAAACTTCTGAGGTTTTCACTTTATTTCATCCATTTGTGTTAAAAATATAATGACATTAAGAGCCCATTGTTGCTATCGGGCATATCAAAAACATCACAGCAATCTTTGTTCACTGATCTATTTGGAGTTTTTTAAGGGTATTAAACCATGACTTCTCTGTAGCATGACAAGCATTGTTGTGTTAATCTAAGAACTATAAAAATAATAGTAATAAAATCTCCTACTTTACCTGTTACCTCTGCCTTCCCCTACCCCTGTTATTATTGTTGTTGTTGGTTTTTCTTCCTAAAACAATTCTAGGCAGCAAGAGAAGTATGTTGCTTGGGCTAAGGCTGGGCTGTTAGCTAAATTAAGCCATTGTGACTCAAAATCCTCCTTTAATAAGGTTCATGCTGTCTACAACTTCATCATTTTCTGCTGAATGATAATTACTTTATTCAATCATGTTCAAGGTTTTAGTGAAAGCTAGCATTGATTGATTAACTTCAATTACCATGCTTACATTTGCATAGATAAAAACTGCTTTTCAATTTGTGAGTGGCACGCCAGTGGAAACCCTGCGCTGATATTTGCATTTCAATGTGAACAGTGAAGAATAAAGGTGGAAGAGAGGTCTGATCAGTGCTAAGCCCTTTCTGCTTCAGTGCTTAAGCATTTTTCCATAAACAGTCTTGTTATGATGTTAGTTTGTTCAAACCACTCTGAGGTAACTGATGGAGGCTCCTGTTTACAAGCTTTCGTGACAATTGAACAGTATGGATTAGGGGGAAAGGACTCCCGCAGTAGCTTGCAGGCTGGCCACCAAGTTAAAGAAGAGTGAAATTTCCTCCGGTAGCCTGTCGCAGTAACTCCAAAATGCCAACAGTGCTTTGCAGTTCCACCTCATGCAAATGATTGACCCAAACCCGCTCTGACTTGACAGTGGCTAGTGCTTTTTCTCTTGAGCGATCTGCTGAGTTTAGGAACCAGATGGTAAGCTTTCATCAGTCCAATTTTCTGTTCCAACCCAAAGGAAGGTCCGAAGTAATATGAATAAGTCACTTCATTTTTACTATGTAAGCCTCATATCAAATGTTTACTTGTACTAGATTATCACCTGAATAGTTTGAATAACCAGAATTTTAGCATGTGTAGGAAAGCCTGTTTTCCTGAACCATTGGTGGTTCAGAAATTTAAAGACTTGATGTAGCATTCTTTCCTTTTTCTGTATATCCAAAACTAGTTAGGGTCACATTATTCTTAAATCAACCCTGGAAAGTTCAACCTTTATAGAAATCAAAAAACTCCTAGCCAGAGAGTTATTTTTCAAATTTGAGCCTTTTTTCTTGTTCAATCAAGATAGGCAACTAAGTAGACATATAAGCCTCAGTCACTATTTTTAGGGGTTAATATTTTGATTCTAAACACCATTGGCACCTAGTGATACTCAATAAACCTTTTGTTTGTAATTACTGTGAAAGCTAAAATTCCTACACCTTCCAGGATGTTTCTACTTTAAGACTAGACAGGTTTCCCTAAAAGAATCTCAATGATTAGATCTTTAGGAAAAGTAAATAAAGCTATTGAAAAACACCATCAGATTCAACTACAGACTTTGCATAGATCCCCTCACTTCTATTCAGTGAACTCAAAACTGCATAGGGAATTACATGAATTAAAATCTATATTTTAAAGCATATATTGTTTCTGAGTATTCAAATCATTTGAAGACCAAATTGCATATAGTTTACAAGTTTCCTCTTTGCCAAGTAAAAAATTCAGGGGCTTCATGTAATTTTTAAAGAAAATTTTAAGATGAAAAGAAGTATCTTTTTCCCAAATCTTGTTATCTTTTGTTCTGATCAGAAGCTGTGTGATAATTATTCTTTAACTAAACTTGGATATGCATTATAGTGCTTTACCAATCTCCTACCTCAAGTTCAAAGTTCTGTAAAGGGTCATGCATATTGCATGCTTGCAGATTGCTTCTGTCCATTCAATAGGGGGTCCTTGTCTCAATGTAAAGTTAAGCACAGGACAGATTGACAACTGTACCTTTCCAGAGTAGAACCTAGTATCATTACCATTAATGTTGGATAATTTATAATATCAAAGGTATACTAACTCTGACAATTGTATAAATATTTTCTGTTAACCTTAGGAATGTTAAATGGATTCATAGAGAAGCCAAGGATTAATGAGTCAGTCAAATTGATGATAGATATGTCCATACATTTTTAAAATAAAATTTTCTTATTAAATCTCCTTAGAATTAGCAAAGAGATCTAAGTAGATATTAGCGAAGTGGTATTTGGTCTGGTGTGTGTCATAGATAGACAAAAGATTTTGTATTTAAACAAAATCTTGTATTGCTTTGTCCTGTTTCTTGGGAAACAGAAGAGTAGAAATGGAGATGAGTATGATTTGGATATGAGTGTTCTTCAAAGACTCATGTGTTGAGGGCTTAGTCTCCAATGCAGCAATGTTCAAAGGTAAGGCTTTTGAGAAATGACTAGATCGTGAGGGCTCTGACTTCATCAGTGGATGTTTTAGTTAGCTTTTTCACCCCTATGACTAAAGGACCTGACCAAAAACAATTGTAAGGGAGGAAAATTTTATTTGAGGGTTGTGGTTTCAGAGGTCTCAATCCATAGACAGCAGGCTCCATTCCTTGGGGCAAGAGATGAGGCAGGACATCGTGGTGGAAGAGTGTGGCAGAGAGAAGCAGCTCACATGATGATTAGAAAGAAGAGAGAGAGCTCCACTTGTCAGATATAACTATGTACCCCAAAGCCACGCCCCCAATGCCTCACCTCCTCCAGCCACACCTCATGTACCTCTAGTTACCACTCAATTAATCCCATCTGGTAATTAATTCACTGAGTGTCTTAAGGCTCTTACAACACATCATTTCCCCTGTGAATCTTCTCTCATTGTCTCACACTTGAGCTTTTGGGGGACACCTCACATATAAACCATAATATTCTGTCCCTGGCCCCCAAAAGCTCACACTCATCTGATAATGCAAAATACATTTAGTCCATTCCCAAGAGTCTCATTAGTCTCAACAATTCCAAGATTGTTCAAAGTTCAAATCCAAAGTCTTTTCCGAGGCCCAGGACAATCTCTCACTGTGGGCTCCTGTAAAATTAAAAGCAATTTACGAGTGTCCAACGTGTAATGGTACAAAGTGAACACTTCCATTCAGAAAATTAGTGGCAAATAAAGAAGGGATAGGACCAAAGCAAGACCAAAATCCAGCTAGGCAAACATGTCCAGTAGCTCCATGCCTGGCATCTGGAGCACATGGCATCATGATGTTCTTGCCAAAGGGCTTATGTAGCTTCACCCCTGTGGCCTTGGTTGCAGCCCAAGTGGCCTTCCAGTTGGCTTGTTTCTGCTTGGTTCCTGCAGCTTTCCTGGGACTATGTCCTATGTTACCGGCATTTCTTAACCTTGGGGGTCTTCTTTTCAGCTTAGGATTCCTCAGAACATCTCCACACTTTGCCTTCTCAGGGGCTGCCTGCAGGGACTCCAACCCTGCCGCAAGGCTAGCCTCCAAGGCTTTCCTTTGGAATCTTGGCGGAAGCCCTCATGACCCCCTAACTCTAGCATCCTGCATTCATGAAGAACCAGTACCACGTGTTTGACACCAAAGTCTGCCGCCATCTTGTGCAATAGCCAAGCCTATAGAGACCCTGGCTGCATCAGCCTCCAAGTGCCTGAGCACGTTGAAAAAGCTTCCTAAGCCCCCTTGTGCAAGAATGGTGGCCCACTGGTCTCTTCTCAGGAGAATATTTTGCTTTTACTTCCTTGAGTCTGAGATGGGTGTGGTCTTGCCAATTCCTGAGATGCCCTCAATCCATCTTTCTTATCTCTGCGCAATCTTTAGTATTTCTTTAGTGGCAGTATTGTCTTTAACAACTGCAACTTCCTTAGCCCCAGTTTTACTCCCATCTTTCAAGTCCAAGGTTTTCGAATCTTTCTGCCATGCTTTCTGCTCCAGATTATCACAATAAATTTGGTTAAAAGCTGCCAGCAATATCCATGCCACCGCCTGAATGCTATGCTGCCTAGACATTTCTTCTAGAAGATTAAGAAGTCCATCACTTTTAAAATCAGCTTCACAGAAAGTCTCATGACACAGGCAAAATGCAGACAACATCTCAGCCAGAACATAACAGGAGTAGCCACTAGTCCAATTACCAATAGTATACTCCTTTTCCTCTTGAGTTCTGTCTTCACTGTTGACAGTCCCATTGACATTCTGGTCTTCTGAGCTCCCACCAGAATTGACCATTAAGCTCTGCTTATAACAATACAAAGCATTTCCAGCTTGTACTGCTAAGCATCTCAAAATTCCTCCCACCAATTCCAAAAAGCTCAAAAATCTTCTGAACCACATTGTCAGGTTAGTCACATCAATGACCCCACTCTCAGTATCAATTTATGTTTTAGTCAGCTTTTTTTGCCCCTGTGATTAAAGAACAATTGTAAAGGAGGAAAAGTTTATTTGATGGCTTGCAGTTTCAAAGGTCTCAATCCATAGACAACCAGCTCCATTCCTTGAGGCTCAAGGTGAGGCAGGACATCGTGGTGGAAGAGTGTGGTAGAGGGAAGTAGCTCACATCATGATGAGGAAGCAAAGAGCTCCACTTGCCAGATACAACTATATACCCCAAAGCCACGCCCTCAATACCTTACCACCTTCACCCATACCCTACCTGCCTTCAGTTACCACTCAACGTCATCAGGTGATTAAGTCACTGATTGGGTTAAGGCTCTCACAACCCAGTCATTTCCCCTCTAAACCTTCTTGAATTGTCTCACACTTGAGCTTTTGGAGGACACCTCACATCCAAACCATAATAGTGGATGAATCCATTTAATGGATTAATGATTTGAAAAGACAACAGGGAGGGGGTAGAAACTTCAGGTAGGTAGGTGATGATTGAAAGAAGTAAGATATTGAAAGTATGCACTGGGAATTGTATATTATTCCTGGACTCTCTTTCTTTCTGTCTCTCTGTTTCCCAACTGCCATGAGCTGAGTAGCTTCTTTACTCTGCAATGCTCTTCTTCCATAATGTTCTGCCTCACCTTAGGCCCAAAACAATGGAGCCAGTTTACCACGGACTGAAATCTCTGAAACCATGAATCATAATAAATCTTTCCCACTTTGAGTTAATTCATATCAGGTGTTTGGGTCACAGGGATGAAAAGTTGACTAGCACAGAAAATTGGTGCCAAGAAGTGGGATTGTTGCTGTGACTATACCTGATTTTGTGGATCAGAATTTTTGGTACTGGTTTGCTGAAGAGTATGTAAAATTGTGGAGATGCAGTCTGGAGAAGCCTTAGAATTTTGTAAGCAGAGTTTAATGGACAATTCTGGTATGATCTCCGAAGTCCAGAATGCCCATAAGAATGTAGACAGTAAACACTGTGTTCATGAGATTTCAGAAGGAAATGAGGACTATATTGGGAATTGGACTACAGGCCACACATAATACTTGTCTACATTCTGTACAAGTCCTGAAACTTTTCATGAGACTGAATATAAAGGATTAATGTGTTGGAGAAAATTTCAGGATGGTGCACTCAGGCAGTGGCATGAGTATTGCTGATGACTTTGAGTCAGGTTTACAGTGAGAATCTAAAGCAAGAAGAGGAGCAGGAATTTGAAAAATTTTCAATTTTACTGAAAAGCCCAAGTAAAACAGGGGCTAAAGGGGTTGCTGAAGAGATTAGTGCCATTAAGAAAGAAAATAAATACTTTGCACAGAGACCATAGGAAAGATGCCTTGAGGGCATATCAGGAATCAGCAAGATCCCACCCAGGGCAGGCTCAGAGTGTAAAATGAAAACTCATGGAAAGTTTTGGAATGGAAAGACTACTTTGAAAAGAGAGCTTCTGGATGTCCTGCTCACATAGGGCAGCCTAGGAAGTTGTTTCCCCAGGAAGTTTCCCTATGCTTAGTCACCGAGATACTCAGAGAACCTGTCAGCTGTGGTCCACAGGGGCCCAGCTACTTCTCGGCTGGCAGCAGAACTTGGCATCATCTACTTGATGCTGGTTTTGCAGGCATGAAGGGTGCAAGAGCTTCCACTGACATTTCATAGGAAGGCCTGTGAGGCTAAGGCAATGTGTCAGGTTGAGAATTCCTGCAGAGGGCAGTATATGAAGCTATGAGACTGAAGCAAAAGTTGCAGTGGAAACCCCAGGAGGTTAGAGATGTCAGAAACATGAAAGTCTTAGAATAGCCAATGGCAGTGAACAAAGCTAGCCCAAGAAAGAGGCCATGTGGATGCAACTGGCAAGTCGATGGGGATGGGACTACTCCTGTCCTTTGGGGCTCACAAATTGCCACCACATGTCCCAGATGCTGGATGTGGAGCTACAGGATTTAGTTTCCATCTTGCTTTGGTTTCTTCCTTTCTTTTTATGCCCCATTCCTCTCTTTTGGAATGGGAATGTTTACTCTGTGACATTGTATGTTGTAAGTATGTAAGTTGCCTTTGGTTTTTGTAGTCTCACGGGCGTTTGTCTTAAGTCTCACAGGAGGACATCTATGACTTGGACTTTGCAGAAATGCTGGAACTGTTAAGACTTTGGATACTCTTAGAGATGGACTAAATGTATTATGAAGTGAACATAAGCCTTTTGGGGATAGGGTCAGAATCTTGTGGTTTGGATGTGAAGCGTTCCCCTAAGAACTCATGTTGAATGCTAGGTCTTCAATGCAGCAATGTTTAAAGGTGAGGCTGTTGAAATGAGGTCTCTGGCTGCATCAGTGAATTAATCTATTACTAACTGAATGGGCTACTAGGAAGTGGTAGAAACTATAGGCAAGTGCATCCGGATTGAAGGAAGTAAGTGATTGGGGGCATGCCTTTAAGAACTATATCTTCACTTTGGGAGGCTGAGACAGGAGAATCACGAGTTCAAAGTCAGCCTCAGCAATGGTGAGGTGCTAAGCAACTCAGTGAGACCCTGTCTCTACATAAAACATAAAATAGGGCTGGGGATGTGGCTCAGTGGTCAAGTACTGCTGAGTTCAATCCTCAGTACAAAAAAAAAAAAGAACTATATCTTGTCCCTGGCTCATCCCCACCACCTTCTGCTTCCATCTGCCATGAGCTGCATAACTTTCTTCTACAATGCCCTGTGCCATGGTGTTCCGTCTTACCTTAGGCTGAAAGCAAGGGAACCATCTGACCACTGATCAAAACCTTTGAAACTGGGAGCCATAATAAATTTTTCCTCCTTTAAATTGTTCATAGCAGGTATTTGGTCACAATGATGAAAAGCTGACTAATACATTGATAGAGAAGGAGAAAAAAAGCCTGGTAGATTTCACTAAGAAAATGAAGTTATGCTAAGAAAACAAATTGAAGATAAATCTAAGATTCTTAAATATAATGGTAAAGATGTTCCATCAATTTAAACAGTTTGGTCTGAAATATGCACCAAAATGTATAGAACTTTCTTTGTAGTTAGTTTTATAACTGGCATGTGAAAGAATGTTATTTTGAAAAGTTAATTTTAGTTGGGTTGGATAATTAAGTGTAGAAAAATGAAGCAGCTTTGGAAGTCAGTGAATTGTGTTGTCAAATCAGCACACAACATATTCGGGTATAATAGAAGGCGATAAAGACCACTCCTATGTGAATTTCAATGGATAAAATAAACCAATAATAATAATTTTTGAAAGCTTAAAACTCCATCTTAGCAGATGGGAGTGAGAGACTCGCAGATATAGTTGTCAAATGTTTGTGGGTTAAACAAATGTGAATTTTGCGTTGTGAAAATGAATTGAGGAAATAGTGCTAAAAACAATGAGTAAATAACCTAGGATTGATTATATTGTTTTCATCCTGAAGACAATGTTCAGTAATTTACTTCATGGGGATTTAACCATTTGCCATTTTCCATAAATCTGTGATCTCGTAGCATTTGAAAAGCATATGATTTTAATTAAGTATACCTCAGTGTTATTCAAAGGGAGCACATGCGCATCCTTCTGTCTGGCTGTGTGATCACCTTTCCCTCTTCAACCCCAGTCTTTTGTCAGTGCGGTGGATGGAGAGGCACTCAAAATCTTGTCCACAAAATGCCCATAGTGGGGCATGAGGTATCAGAATGACCCATGACACATTCCAGAGCTATCCAAGGTTTTCAGTGTTGAGAGTCAGAGACAAGAATTCCAATGTGCTTATACACCCATTGTCTGAATTTTGTCAGCTGTTTCTGGAAATTTGGGAGTGGGATTCATTGGATTCTTTCTTATTCTTTCTCCTTAATTGCTCAGGCCTATGTTTTCTTAATTCTACATCCAACTCCTTATTTTCTCATTGTTTCTATTTTTTTCCATTAGTATCTTTCTGTTTCAACAGTTGTTTCTCTTATCTGAAGTGTATTGGTTCAGAGCACTTTTTTCTGTAATGTTGTAAGTTTTCAAAAAGTCCTTCAAAGCCAGATATTCCCAGTCTTCTTCCAAATATTTTAATTTTGTTTGATTAAAGACAGATACTACAGTTAGAGAAAAATATCTTAAAGATCCTAGAGAAACTCCTCAGTAATGAACTAAATTAAAGCTTAAAAAAAATCTGGGTGATACCTTAGGAAGGATATCATAAACTTATTAATAATATAGGTGAATTAAGTGATCACTGTTAACTGAAATCATCCTAGAAATGTCCCTGAACTCAAAATTCAATTACATGAAAATAGGATAAAAATACTTAGCATGTACATTTCCCAAATATTAACAAAAGAAACAAAAACACAGAGAAGTAGAATACTCAGATGAACCTTCAGAAATGCATATTAAACTAGTTTTAGTTCTCCTGGGTGACAAAAGAATAAAAACAACATGATAACTTAAATTGAAGTCAGCAGACACAAGAGCATCTGATTTAGTTAACGCTCAGGGGAACTGTTTGTGGCCACCTTCATTTCCCATCCCTCCACTCCATTGCTTGATTAATCTTCCTCCAGGACAGACCTAACTTTGCGGGTAAGTAAGGTCTCATGGATATCCAAAACAACTGTAGGGAAATAGGATTAAAATGGATAGGACAGTGGGGTCTTGCTACCTCCAAAATTGTGCACATTCAGACATTCAATGGAAAAACTGGGAGCTAGGAGGTTGTTTTCTTATTTCTTATTGCCCTCCTGTGCCATCCACCCCAGCAACCTCCTTATCTATAAACTTGTGAGAATTATGAAAAGTTAAAATTGGAGTTATCTAGTTGTTCTTGATAACTCTGTTTTGTCATATAGTCAATTAATTTTTTGAAATAATCCTTGGTTTCTTCATCTGTAGCATGATAAAGTCTTTTTTTTTTTTGGTCATTTGCTTCTCTGGGTCACTTATGACTATCAGATATTTTAAAGAATTTTACACTGGTATTTTAGTAATTTTGTTATAAAGAAAACAGATTTTTGGTTCACTTACCAAGCATTAAACTAATTATTTTCTTCTTATCCTTGGAAAAATAAAAGCTTTTAAGAGAGAAATCCAAAAAACCACAGGATAGTCAAATGAAGGAATTTTCATGGCAGTGCCAGAAAAAAATTCCTCCTTCTGTCCATATACCAGATCATCTTTTAAAAATGACATTCAAATGACAATCACATGGCACTGTCTTTGCTGGAGCTGCTATGCACGATGGTGCTAAACTCTGTATTATAATATATGGTACAGATGGCACCTACAGTGCATTTATGTAGAGATTTTGTCCACCCCTCAGAAAAGATATATTTACTTACAATGACTCAAAACAGATGGATAGACAAATCTGTCTTCGATATTTAATACTAATATATTAATGTACAAATGACTTATAACAATAGGTTTGTTTTCTAGAGCCTAATGCAATGGTTGCCATAAGAACACAAATTATGTGTACATTTTAATGCATCTATGCTTCATAATTATGCATGGTTGTGTGCTGTTATAATTGACATAAAATATAAAACAGGTCAAAGAGCAGCTATTAAAACTATTTTTCATTTTGCTTCTTGACAGCCAGCAACATTGGTGCCTGGTACATTTAATAGGGCCATACATGGAATGCACAGATAGTTATAGAATTGCATCCGTATTAAAGGGCTCCAGAATTTGTAACCTAATTATTTCAAACATTTTTTAAGGCTGATGATTTTATTTGGAAGATTCCTATTTTGAGATGAAATAAATGAAGTATTTTAAAATAGAAATGAATGAGAAAGGGAATCGTGTGCACGCACGCGTTCATGTCTGTGTGTGTGTGTGTGAATGACAAACAGAAAAGAAAGAACAAGAGAGAGAAATTTATTAGAAAATAATGTATGATTAAATATTTTCTTCTGCCTAGGTAAAATGAAGAAGCTAGTCTCTGCCAATCTTATGTGCTGGCAACCAAATTTCTGCTCTGTGCAGCTCTCATGCTCCTTTTTAGTTTTTCAGCACACTTAAGAATCATTTGATTAAATTCTTATTTCCTAAGGGTTACACAGGAAGAGACTCTACTTTCCTAATTACTTAATCCACTCAACCCCCCTGTGAGGGAGCTGAGTGTTAATATCCTCACCATAGCAGTGAAGACATCGGCAAGGGGACTTGCCCAGGGGCTCTCAGCAAGCCTCTGCTGAGGCTGGGATGGGAACTCAGGAGCCTGCCTCTCTGCCATGACCTCAAGCCCCAACTCCTGCTGCCCAAGGATTTGGAATTCTTCAGAAGGCCCCAACCACCTTCATTTTCCTGTCACAAAACAGCAGGAAGCTTTGGGTGAAAGAAATGTAAGATGTATAAAATGAACCAATGGCAATGCAGACAGGACTTAGAGAAATTTTCTGTTACTGTATTTTTTAGATGAGTAGATTTTTTGGAACCGTAAAACAAAAATGTGAAATTTATACTCAAAGAACAAGGATTCCTTTCTGTCATTGTGATATGTCAACATAGCTGGCATAATTCTCCCTTGTTTCAGAATTTTTATTTCAGTGTAGAAAGATCATTCCTTTTAAACAGTTGGGGAAGGATACTTTTTCCTCTTACAGAACCCAAAATTTCATACCCATTTACATGTTTTAAAGAGGTTTCCTTTCTATAAACATTTCAAAGAATTACATGTTTACATACTGAAGGTAAAAGAAATTGAGGGAAACTAAAGAGGAATAAAATGGGGCTACTTTAAAGTGGTTTGTCTGTATGTTGAGTTTTGTTTCCTAGGAGGATATATGCAGACAAAAACCAGAAACCAATTAGTGGAATTAAAAATGGGAAGGGGATTAAAAATTACTAGTAATTTATTTTTCAATTTTTCCAACTCAATAAAGTCCAATTGGCATTGAGATGCAACTGATCTTATTGCCCATTTCAGAGAAATGTTCAGAATGCACAGCAAGGCCAATAACAGTCACAACAACCGTTATATGTGACTTAATGTATGAGACATTGGTCTCAGGATTTTGCACATATTGACTAAATCTTCATAACTACTCTATAATTAGGTACTATTACTATCCCTTTTCAAAGGTGAAGAAAGTGAGGTACAAAGATACTGCTGGACTTGCTCAAGGTCACAAATATGATAAATTGGCAGAGTTGGGTTTGGGTAGAGCCTGAAATTCAAATTGTCTCTTTTGTTCTTCCTGAGGTAAAAAGATGAGAACAAGACATTGAGGCCAGAGCCTGCCTGATCCAGGCATGAAAATTAGAGTCTTCAGTGTTTTTCACTTACAGAGCAAACTATCCATCACAGCTCCCACCAATTTGCAAAAGAAAAACCCCAAATAGTGAAAATGATAGATAGTAATAAGGCATCAGATTAAAATTAAAAAGGCGGCTGACTTTACATGTCAGAAAATGCAAGTGTCTTCCAAAATAACATACTTAATTCTACCAGAAATATAATTGCTATGACCTAATGTCATCCTCGGGTATCTCTAGAACCATTATTTGAAATCGTGCAAAGACTCACGTAGATCCCTTTCTGACTAGGAAGTAAAAAGGAACCAAGAAACAAGGCGTGGTAGGTTTGCTTTGGGTTGGTTGTTTCTTTTACCCTTTCAATGTGCTGTGGTTACATGAAGAATTTCGGTTGTCAGAGCTCTTTGTTTACTTGGTATCCTTGTTGTTGCCCTCCTACTGCTCTTGTGTCTGTCCCGACACATGCAGGTGAGCCCTTATTTCTAGAGGGGTATTTGAGCCTTGGCATTGTCTCTCAAGCTGTTCTGGAAATGGATGCTAATGCGTGGAGATTCTCACTTGGGAATTCTACACAGTTTTGCAAATTAAACCTGCCATTTTCATACTGGGGTACAATTTACCATAAAATAGTCACAGTTTATAATATGAAATGCCAAAAGTTATAAACTGTCTATATCAACTTTAAGAGTGAAGGGTACATGTTTGAATCACCAAATCAACCTAAGTCAGTGCAGTAGTCCCCTAGGTACCCAAGATATATGAGCTGAGAAATCACAGTTCTTCTCACACATTAGAAGCTCAGTAAGGGAAATAGAACTACTTTCTCCTTGTTCTTCTTCTTTTTTTTTTTTTTTAAGCCTTTACATACATAGTTGCTGTTATGGTTTGGATGTGGGGTGTCCCCCCAAAGCCCACGTGTGAGACAATGCAGGAAGGTTCAGAGGAGAAATTCGTGGCTCTTAACCCAATCAGTGAATTAATCCCTGGAGGGATTAATTGAAGTGGTAGAGTGTGGCTGGAGGAGATGGGAATTACGGCATGGCTATGGGGTATATATTTTGTATCTGGAAAGTGGAGTGTCTCTTTCTCTGTTAACTGGTCACTGTAATGTGAGCTGCTTCACTCTGGACACACTCTCCCACCATGATGTTCAGCCTCACCTCGAGTCCTGAGAAATGGAGTTGGCTTTCTATGGACTAAGACCTCTGAAACCGTAAGCCCTCAAATAAACTCTTCCCCTCTATAATTGTGCTGGTCAGATCCTTTAGTCACAACATTAAAAAAGCCGACTAAAACAGTTGCCAAGTTAGACCCATTCTTTCTTTAAACATTTCCCCCATTTGTCCCATGTTCTTCATCCAGGCACAATTTGGACTTCCATGATTTCCACCTGATGGAAACTGCTGTCTCCTTTAACTGTGTTCTCTGCCTGCAACATTCACTGATAATTCAGCAGCCCACCAACATTGTTCTTCTGATTGGTCTCCATCATTGTGACCATTTTTGTATTTCTCAAAATCTATTTGTCTGTTCCTAAAAAGCTTATGACTAGAAACAAACCAAAAACAAGAACAACAAAAACCCCAGCCCATTACAGCTCTTTAACAAGATGAGGAGACTGCTCATGTACTGTCCACAGCTCAGGTACTGCCCACATTTGCTCCACACCTTAGACACAGAATTACCACTGAGCCTTGAAATATGCTCTCATGCTTTTTGTTTTTGTACATGATGTTCTTGGAGCCTCATCATCTCCCTTATTTCTACTTCTCTGCTACAGAAATTCCTATATTTTAAATCTCAGCTCAAATATTAATTCTCTCTCCAAAGATTCTCATCCCTCCTTTCCCTTATTTTCCTGTCCCAGGTAGAATAACTAAATCAGCTTCCCTATACTCCATCAAATCTTGATTATACTTCTATTATGATAATTATCAGATCTTATTATTTTATCATTTACCTGACTATCCAGAGAGAAAATCAACTTTTCTTGGTCAAGGATTTGAGATTATTCATCTGTTGATTCCCAGTCAAGACCTTTGCATGCAGTGGCACTCAATAAATGTGTAATAAAGTAGGACAAATTCTGGCTGCCTCCTGGAGGACCAGGTATCTGCTCAACAGTGTTAAACTGTTGGGTACAGTCCTGGCTGTTGTGTGCATGGCTTCTCTTCTGTTCACCCATAGGGAAAGGGTACATAATAGGGAGGGGGGTCACATTCTGGGTAGGTATAATGGAGGTAGCCATGAAGGCCAGAGGGATTTGTCCTTGAGAACACTTGGTGGCGGAAGGGGTATGCTTCCTGGTTCTCCATGTACTCCCGACCTCCTCAGAACTCTAAACTCCTCTGGAATTCGCACACAGGAGGTTCTGGAGGATCTGTATAGTGTTGCTGTTTCTCAGCTTTGCATGATGAGGCGCGGGGGCAAGGTTGGAAAGAAGGCAAACATCCCTATTCTTGCATAAGCATATGCTGGGAACCCTCCCTGGCCTCTCGACAAGGGAAAGAGCCAGGCTGAATGTGTGATGCTAAAAGACTTGAGGGAAAAGAAAGAAAATAGATGGCACATTTTATAAAACCGAAACTCGTGGGATGTCTAGGAATTCAAAACACTTTTATTGCCTTAAAAAACTTAACATGGCCCTGGTTCTATGTATGTCTATTTTTCCGGTAACATAAACGGGAATAAAGGGCACTTCTTGTCTCTCGATGCTGTACGTCCCACTTGTTATTAGTAACACAGGCTTACATTGTAGCCCACATTGTGCCTAATTACAGCTAGTCTTTATAAGCAGCTAAGCAAGCAGGGTAGATTGCAGCTTGTGGATGATACTGGGGTGGGAAGTGGGGCTATAAATCTGAAATACAGGGAGGATAAATCAAACCAAATGGCCAGGACAAGCTTCACTTGCTCCTGACTTCTGTTGTCTTGTCTTGAGCTCAAAATGATAGCAGGGAAAGCGGGTTACAGATTGTGATTGCTATCAATGGCACAAAATATTCTCTGACAATTGTTGTATGAGGCCCTGGGAGGAGAGAAAAGTGAAAATGACTGTAGGCTTTTGTTTCTCTAAATGTCAAATGTTACTAAAATAGGAATGAGCAAAGATGAAATGGAAACTTGTAGAAGTGCTGTATTATGTAATTCTCTCTGCATCTTCGTCAGAGGCTTTAGCCCTCTTTCCACAGTGGGCATGTTTTCAAGTTTCTAATCCCCTACTTATACACCCCACCAACTCCCTGTAAAATAAAACTAAGCCAATCAAATTTGAATTGGAAATGATAGTAGGGAAAAAGATTGAAAGAAGGGTATATTTGTGTGATTATTGAGTTTCCTAAGAATTTATTTTGTCACATTTTAATTAGTGACACAGTATTATACAAATTAAAAAAATTAAACATAAAAGAATGATAAATTTACCTCAAACCCTACTATTTGAAGCACAATTAATATTTTTGTGACTACCCTTCCATCATACTACTTTCCCACACATATGCGTATATTTATGATATACGTGCTATTCTTATCATGACCACATATTCTTTGCTATTTTTCCCAAATTCTACCCCTTACATTCCCTGTGCGATGAATGAGGCTACCTATTACAACATACTTCTCAAGAGGTACTTCTTGTACTCAACAATATTAGCAAAGTAGTGGCTTATTGGTTCTTTAGCACTTTTCATGTATTTGTGGACAATTTGGACTCACTCCAGTTTGAATTGTCTTTAAGTTATTTCGTTTATTTTTTATTGGGATGGTCTGTTTTTAAAAATTTAATTTGTAACAAATTATTTTTACATGCTTTCAAATATTACCGTTTGGCTATGTTGATGATAGTTTTGCCATAAAAGTATATTATGATTTCATGGAGTTAGTTTTTTTTTTTTTTTAGTTTGTGGATCTCTTGTCTTTATTATAAATCTTTCCAACTCTTAGTTAATTCATGTATAACTAAATTTATTCAGGCTTGTGATTGATTTATGCTTTTCATTTAAGTGTTTAATCCATCTGGAGTTTATTTTTATACATGTGGTGAGGTAGGGATTCAACTTTATTTTTTGCTCGTGAAAAGCCAAATGTAAGAGAACCATTTATTGACTTATAACCTACTTTTCATATTGAAATGAAATATGTATCAAGTATATTGGGATTTATTTCTTTACTCTTTATTTAATTCCAGTGATCAATTATTCATTCTCAAGTTAAAGAAAATAGTCTTTGGAATATAATGGCTTTACAATATGTTTATTAACTAGAAAAAGTCTTCCTACAAAATTCTACTTTTTCATAATTAACTGCATTATTTTTAGACATACACCCTACCAGAAGAAATTTAGTTAAAAGAAGTTCTTTTCAGGTTCCAACTAAAATGGCATGAGATGTATATACTAACTTTGGAAAAATTGACATTTCTATGACACATTTTTTTTTGAAATAATTTTCACCATGCAAGCCACTCATGTGACATTAGTAACCTTTTTCCGGCCTACCTTTATAATCTCATATAAAATAATTAAAACCAGAAAATGATTCAGTCTCCTTCTCAAAGTCGTTGACTACTTGAAAAAAAAACTATGACTCCTGTGATGTCTCAACCATGGCAACAGTCTCATCAAAGGAAATTATATCAGAGAAAGAAGAAAAGAATGATACTCAGATGTTAAGCAAGGATCTTGAGTACATCTCTTCTAAATCCAGTTTCAAACTTATACTCCAAATCATCTTCCGCTCCTCCTCTTTTCCTCCCCCTTTTCCTTTGTAATAAAACCTATAGTTCTTTCAAAACTATATTTAGTCTTGTGATTTTTTGACCTCAGCATTCTTAACACTGAAAGGCTAATCTACATTAGATGACTAGAAAATATTTTTATGGATCATTCCTATTACAAAGTAATATATGATAACTGCAAAATTCTAAATATCATGGAAATACCCCAGTCATGAAAGAAATTGACCACAATTTGATCTTTTCTTCCAGAAAATGAGATTCAAAATGAAACTAGACTGTATTTGCAGTAACTCACATTTTCACACACCTACATTGTGTATATGTATGTGAATAAATTTCAGTATATATAGATCTTTCTTATTTTTATTGACTTTATACTATTCCATTATGTATAAGAAGCCATAAGTTATTTAATCAGTTTTCTAGTTATGTATATTAGAATTCTTTCCAAATCAATGCTAAAATAAGTATCCTTATGCTATTGTGAAAATATTTTAAAGAAATTAATAGAAGTGATAATACCTGTCCAAAAGGCCAGCATATTTAAAATTTTAATCAATATCATCAAAGTGCCTTTTAAAATGCAGTGCCAGATGTCAGAAAATTCTACCAACAATGTATTACCACCATTAATTCTATGTTTTGAGAAACTCCAGAACTTTGCATTTAGCAGTCCTTACAAATAGTTGGCAATACTCTCTCATATATGATAGGATGATGGCATGATAGAATGGGTACATTCCCTTTTTAAAAATTCCTTCTTGTTGTTTCCACCTTAGGAATTCAACAGGATGATTTTGGAAACACCTCAAAATTTTGTTGACTCTCAAAATTTCATCCTAATTATTAAAAATAGTTAGCCCACATCCATTTTCAGGCATAAGCTTGGAGTTGTTTTTTGAACTGGAATGATGATGGAGCTTCATCAAGTCATATAATTTCATTCTCTAAAGTCAAATGTATTCATTTGCAAAATGGCTTTTAAAGATAGCTCAAACTCAACCTGTCCAAAATGAATTCATTTCCCCAAATTTGTTAATCCCCCAATATTCTTCAGCTTGGCTATTGGTACTATCATCATTCTCACCATCTGCTGCTCCTAAACCAAGCAGCTATTTTTAAAGCCTCATTTTCCCTCTTCACTACCATTTAATTCATATACCTGACCAATTCTACCTCCAAATATGTCTCAAGTCTACCTCTCTAGCTATCTCTGCTCCACCTATCCGTAAAACCCTCCAATGGTTTTTTGTATTTAGAATCAAACTCATTCCTACTAAAATGGCCTTCATAACTGTCCACTGTGTTTTCTCATACAATTTTCCTACTAGTGCCCTCAGGTAAAGACATACTGGCCTTCTTTGTGTTTATCAAACGTGTCAACCTCTTTCTCTCCTCCAGGGCTTTGGCTTGCTGTTCTGTCTACCTGGTTCACTGTTTCCCTGGCTTTCTGCATGGCTGACTCTGTCTCTTCATTCAGGTCACAAATCAAATGTCAGATCTTCAGAGAGGCTTTCTCTGACCCTCCTTCTAAAATGGGTCCTCCCCAGGTAGCACTTATCACTAGCTAAGAGTATTTTGTGCATTTACTTACTTATTTTTTTAGTAGTAGGGATAAAACCCAAGGGCACATTATCACTCAGCTGTATCTCCAAACCTTTTTATTTTTTTTATTTTGAGACAGGGTCTAGCTAAATTGCCTAGACTGGCCCTGATCTCCTAATCTTCCTGCTTCGGCCTCATGAGTCAGTGGGATTACAGGCATTTGTTACTACTCCAACTATGCATTTATATTTAAATTACTTGTCATTTTCTCTTTTCTGTTCCTAGAATATACAATCTGTGATAGCAGGGAACACCAGTTAGTTGTGCATGCACACATCTCTAAGGCCTGTAACAGAGCCTAGTGCTTAGAAAGCACTCAGTTCATATTTATTTAATGAAGAATTTCCTGAAGCCCAGACTTGTAGTTTTGACCCCCATAGAAGACTAAACTTCTCTACTTTCCTGCTGTAAACACATTTAACACAATGTGACTCTGGAGCTTGAGTGTGCAAACTTTGCTTAGATAGTCTAGACTGAAATCAGTGCCTTTACTGAGCTTATGTAGTAAAGAAAGCAAATTAGATCTAGCATTAGCACTCTTACCGACTTACAATACTAAAATAACAGAACTGTAAGTGAAACTATTGGGGCCTTTGACATAAATATTTGGAAATTTTTTTCTTTATAATTCATTTTAAGCAGTTGGGGTGCCAATTGGTACTTTCCCCAAACATTTTAGTTGGTTTTATTGAGGAGGTATAACTGTACACAAACTAAAGTGAACAAAATGTATACTTTAATAAATTTTTATAGACATGTAAGACCCTATATAGCATTCTAGATCAAAACGAAATCTCTAGCACTTGGGATGGCTGTCTCATGCACCTGTCAATACCCACCTCTCAGAGGGAGTCACTGGTCTAACTTTTGTCACTGAACATTAAATACCTGGTCTTAAATTTCATATAAGTAAAATCACAAGCAGTTGTTGATGGTGTCTGGCTTCTTTCACTTATCCTAATATTTGTGAGATTCATTCACATTGGTAAGAGGTCGCACACACTTTTTATTACCCCATGGTAGACTGTGATTCCTTTGGGTTCATTCCAAGGCATAACTTTAACTTTGTACTTCAAAGTTCCTAAAGACTTTGAGTGATGACTTGGTAGCATTCTCATGTAAGGGCTTTGCATTTCATTCTATGGCATATAGCAGGGTAGTGTCAAGCTAGGCAATTTTCTTAATCCAACTGAAATTGTTGGTCACAGTATACATTTGATGAGCATCTTGAGTCAAACTTGAGAATCCAGTCAACCTGAACAAAATGAGCTCAGTCACAGAGGGCCAGATTTCTTAATTAGTTCTCAGTGGCAAGAACATTTTATGTTTCCAAAAGTCAAGTATAAATTCTAGAAGTGACACAATTCAAGAAGACTTCGCAAGAGTGAATTAAACCTGGCCTCCCACCGTCATCTGCAGCATCCGAAGCCATCTTCATTTATTTCTCACTGTTAGTGTTCTTAGAAACACCAATATACTATAATAAAAAAAGTAATGGTGAACTTTATTGAGGTATTATTGAACCAAGTAATACAATGCAGCCTCCTCTGCTCGACCTTTGGCAGATGGTTGTCTTACCCTTTTCCTTTATTTTCTTCACATCCTCTGTACCCTATTTCTGTCAAAAGAGGCCTATTAAAGTACATAAATTCATCTGAATACATTTTATTCAATCTATCCTTTTATACACAAGTACTATTTAAAAATAGGAAAGATTTTAGAAGTCAAGAAATGAAATATAAATATTTTTTTGTTTTTATTTATTTGGTTTGGTTTCATTCGATGTAGCTTAGAGACTATATTTACAAATGTTAGGAACAGAATGTGGTGATACAACGTGTTGTCACTTTTTTTTTTATTACTATTGCTGTTAATAATGAATGCAAGCCTTCTTTCCAAGGCTTAAACACAGATCTCCCAAAACTTTACTGGGATAATAAAATCCACCTTGGCTAAGGGTGTAAGGGACCAAATCCTTCTACCTTCAGTTATACTTGTGGCAGCCTTCCTTCCTAGGTTTACTTTATCCCTGTCTCATCTAAATGAATTGGGAAATTGCCATTATTTGTTGTAGTTAGTTATCATTTTTTTTTAAAAATTTTTTTAAGTTGTTGATTGCCCTTTATTTATTCATTTATTTATATGCAGTGCTGAGGATCGAACCCAGTGCCTCCCACAGGTGAGGCAATTGCTCTACCACTGAGCCACAATCCCAGCCCAGTTAGTTATCATTTTAAGAGCAGTGTATTATGCATAATAAAAGACGGTACACAAATAATCAAAGGAAATTTAATAAGCATTAAATACTATTCCTAATGTCATATTTCTCCCAGGGTTTAAAATGTTGTAGTACTTAGTTTTGGGATGATTGGAATCTAGCTTTCAATTGTGAGTCTTGTAATTTAATCGAATTGTGCAGATGGTTTACATTTCTCTGAGCTGAAAATATCTATTCTTTTAATGTTGACAGGCCAAATGTCCCAAATAGTTTGATTTCCTCCTGCCTAAGTATTGAAAATAAATCATTCTTATAGAGGGTTTGAAACCCAACATACATAAACGTTTTAGGGAGGAAAAAGTTGTAGTTACATTTTTCATTAAGCATTTATTTGGCAATAAATTTAAAAAACTGGAATTTATTGGAAAGTAGTTAACATTATCTTAAGATTTTTTCTTTCTTCTTTTTGTCGGGTAGGGGCAGAACTGGGAATTGAGCTTTGGGATGCTTAACTACTATTACAAATCATGTTTCTTTGAAAAATCAAAAAGATCTTGGAAATGTTTTTACCTCTCCCTTTATCCAGATAGAAATGTGAGTGAAAAAGTTGAGCTCAAGACAGTTCTGTGCAACTTAGTAGGTAGCAGAACAAATGATTATAGGTATTCATTAAAAATCATTTTTAGTGTCCAAAACAGACAGTAGCATGTCAAAATAAACCTTCATATTTCCCTTCTGGCTTAATCTCAGCTTTCTCTCTCTGCCATCTGTTTGGTAAATGTGACGATGTTTGACATCATTGCACCTGTAAGCCTTCACTATGTGCCCAATTTCCTAGTCTCTGACCACAGCCCTTCCCTGTAAACCATGCCGTCTATCCCCTGAGAAACAGATAATCAAGACAGAAGAAAATCAGTGGGCTACTACTGCTTAAAGTTGAACAATCTGACTGTCAGAAAGAATAGTAACTGTAATTGGTTTACGCAATTTAATATTTAAAAATCTATAACCCTATGATGATGCTTAACCCTAAAAGCAAATACTAATAATAAACTTCTATTGCTACTATCAACAATGACTTTAATGGCAATTCCCTAGTCTGAAATGTAGTAATTTAAGGGAAAATCTCAAACACATCTTTTCTTTTCAGTAGAAACCATCTTTCAAGGTAGGTACATAGCCATTTGTGAAGGAATGCCCTAATAAGTTTTGAAGAAATGATATAAAAATACATTAACAACAAGAAAAGCAGACCATTAGTATTTTTAAAACCTAAAATATATTAGATTATGGGCAAATGGGTGTTCATTACATAATTCTGTCATCTTTTCCATATGTTTCAACATTTTCATGATAAAAAGGAATTGCCATCTTACCAACAAACAAAGTAAAATTATAAAGATGGCAACTTGAGTTAAAAGGACATATATTTATAACAAGAGTTTTCCATATTCAAAAATTACAATTAAAATTAGCCCCATTTAGGAAAGTTTCTTGACGAGGTGGGGAAGACTGCTCAGGCTAAACAGACCCTAACCCAAGTCCAGTAAACCAAGGTAGCATTTACTCCCAATAGGAATCACTGCAGATAACTGAGTTTCATCATGGAAGGAGAAATACAGGTGCACCTTGACTTACAATGGGGTTACCCCCCGTAAACCCATCACAAATAGAAAATATTGAAAGTTGAAAATGCGTTTAACCCACCTAAGCTACTCAATGCTGAGTTTAGGTTGTTTTCCTTCCTGATCTCTGTGGTTGCCAAGCTGCCTGGATGCTGCTAGAGAGGACCATCCCACATCTCTCCATGCCAGAAAAAGATCAAAATTCAAAGGAAGTTTTCTACTGAATACATATTATTTTTGCACTATACTAAAGTTGAAAAATTCTATGTCAAACCATTATAATTTGGGAACTGTTTGTATATCTCTATAGGAATTTCTGTACAAGGTAAAAAAAACTCCACAAAACCCACAATAATAAGAAATTTCTCTTACTGATATTTTAAAGGCTGTACCCATACGATAAGACGATGAGAGCAAGCCCACAGCCTGCATTCTAACCCTGGTTGTCTGAATCTGCAGCAGGGAGGATGAGTGCAGCCAGAAGTCCAGGGCCTCGCAAGATGTGAGGCCAAAGGTAGTGTGTTAGCACTGCTAGCTAACTCCCTAATTTCTAGCCTGTAGATGCCTTTTGTAGGAAAAGAGCAAAACGTAGTCCCCCTGGTCTGCAAAGGTGTCAGAGGGAATGAGGGCCACTGGGAGTATACGTGTGCATGCGCACACAAACACAGGAGGTAAAAAGATGCTAACATATTCTAAAAATAACACTTGTTAATTTTTTTTTTTTTTTTTGGCACCAGGGATTGAACTCAGGGGTACTTGACCACTGAGCCACATCCCCAGCCCTATTTTTTGGTTTATGTAGAGACACGGTCTCACTGAGTTGCTTAGCGCTTCGCCTTTGCTGAGGCTGGCTTTGAACTCACAATTCTCCTGTCTCAGCCTCCCAATGTGCTGAGATTAGGCATGAGCCACCGTGCCTGGCTAACACTTGTTAATTTTTATATAAAAAGTCAATATTTATTGTTTCGTGAATCCAAGATTTACATGGAATACCTGATTAGGGGCACTATTGAGAATTTAGTTATAAAGGTAAAAAGGAACTGTGATATTGTATTAAAAGTTTAATCAAATTGTGGTTAATTTTTGAAAATGTTTTTGGCTAACTTCAGAGCTGTTACACTGGTATTTATTGAATTTTCTAACTTCTTTATATCTTCACTAAGACAGTAGTTAAATTTCATTTTCCCATATATATCCCATTTCCCTGGTGTTATTTAACACAGAATGTAGGTCTTCTCCTTTGGCATATGGCGTGCTCTTCATCCTGTGCTACATGTACACCAGTGAGTGCTGCCTTACTTCTTTCTTCCATTGACCAGTTTTCATAGTATTATAATTATTTAAGCTTTATAACATTTTAATATCGAATAAAGCAAGTAATTCCTTTCTCTTTGTTTATTCTCCCAGATGAAATTTTAAATCATTTTGATGAGTTTTCTTAAAATTATTGCAGGTTTCTAAAATTTATTTTGTTTTATATCTTTTAATGGATTTGGAGACTGACAGAAAAGATGTAAAATTCTTTTCACATAGAAATTTACATATTTACCTGTACATACATTTGCACATATTTTCATACACATATATTTACTTCAATGTATGTCTACATATTGGAATGCATTTATTTGAAAACATGTACACATATGTTTAGATAATTTGTCAAGGCTAAAATCCTAACTAAATGTCTTCATTAGGAAAAATAAATGAGGAAAAGTCACATAATATTCTTTCGTTTATGTAACATCCAAGTAACTATTTGTTTAATTAGAAGCTTGTACCTTAATTCAATCAATTGGTGATTATTGATGAATGCAATTTGCACTTGGATTTCAAAGACATATTTGAATTTCACAAATCTTTGAACTGCAGTATCCTAGAAAGTTAAATGCTTTTAACTTAAAAAAAGATGAAGTCTGATCTCAGCTTCTCGCTCTTCAGCTTGCTACATGGCAATAAGGTAATTACAAACCTTAAATTAAACATCATCTTTAAGCCCAGCTGCCTCACCATAAAATGGGGATAGCAGCACTTCTATCTGCTAAGTTGTGGTGAGGATTAAATGAGATGATATATGTTAAATATAATCCCTGTACCTGATTTGCAGTGAGCTCTCTGAAAATATCAGCTATTATTCCAATATAGAATAAGCAAAAACACCGAAAAAATTTTCAGTATAATTCACAGGCCACCTTATAAATAAACTTTTGTAACACATAAACAGAAGAGTTTTCATTTGCTTAACATCTTTCCTATTTTGAATATCCCATAAATAACCGTCTCATCTGTAGCCTTTGACTGTTTTTCCTGCA
>PVHX01019092.1:20933-35387 GCA_004024805.1 Geosciurus inauris | reverse complement strand
ACACTACAACTTAGCAAGGCCCCAGGCAATTTAGCAAGACCTTGTCTCAAAAAATAAAAATTAAAAAGGGGTGGGTATGTGGCTCAGTGGTAAAGCACCCCTGAGTTCAATCCCTGGACCAAAAAGAAAAAAAAAGGTCAGATGAGAGCGCGGTGGCTCAAGCCTGTAATCCCAGCACTTAGGGAGGCTGAGACAGGAGAATCGCGAGTTCAAAGCCAGCCTCAGCAACTGCGAGGCGCTAAGCAACTCAGTGAGACCCTGTCTCTACATAAAACACAAAATAGGGCTGGGGATGTGGCTCAGTGGTCGAGTACCCCTGAGTTCAATCCCCAGTACCAAAAAAAAAAAAAAAAAAGGTCAGATGAGTGCACAAATACTTGCCATGTGTTAACTCATTTGATCTTCACTATAAACCAAATATTATCAACCCCACTTTAAAGATGAGAAAAGTGAAACTCGGAGGAGGTGAGCAACCCACCATTCCCTCCCAAGACACTGTCCGGCCCCACCAGACCCCGCCCTCTCACTTACTTTGGGTCTGTTGCAGCTGCTCCCGTGAAGAAATTGTTGCATAGAGGTTCCCCAGGCGACTCTGCTCCTCCTGGATTTTTGCAGTTAGATTCTTGGTGTTCTCTAAATCCTCTTTTAACTTCTGCATCTCAGCATTGGCCATCTGCAGATTGCTCTCTAACATCTGAGTCTGGGAATTTAAGGCTGCAGCATCCTTCATTCCTTGTATTAGGGTCTGTATCTCTCTGCTGGCAATTTTCAACTGACCATTTAACACCTGAATCTGGATATTTAAAGTATTGGCATTTTCCAGCTCTGCTTTTAGCTCTTGGATCTGAGCATCTGTCTGTTCCAGACGGCCATTTGCTATTTGGATCTGCGCAGTGACAGTTTCCAAATCTCTTTTTAACACATGCATCTCATCACTTGCTCTTTCCAAATGACCTCTCAGCATCTGTATCTCAGCACTGGTGTTATCTAAACTGCCCTGCAGAAAGCTCTGGGCCTGGGTGTTTAAAGCATTTGCATCTTGTAGACTTCCTTTAAGCCTCTCAATCTCAGTATTGGCCCCCTCCAAGGAACTCCTTAGTGTCTGGGTCTGCAAGCTCAAGGTATTGGCATCCTTCAGAGCACCTTTTACCACCTGGATGTCAGCCTTGGCATCTCCCAGATGACCACCAAGTGTCTGGATCTGAGAACTGACATTGTCCACTCTGCATTTCAACCTCTGGATCTCCTCATGCCAGGTGTGGGAGTTTTCCATATGCCCTCTGAACATCTGGATAGCCTCTTGCACTTCTGATGCCCTGCCAAAGTAGTGATGATCTGGGGGGAAGAATCAGAGAAGGCAGCCAGAGGCCCATTATGTAGAGAAGATTGAATGGGCCAATCAGAATGCTTTTAAAAGATTGAAGGACAATGTCCATGGCACAGCTCTGCATGCCCCTCAGGCAGTCTGCTGAACACTGCAGCCACCCAGACCCTGGGGATGGGCCACCTGAGAATGTGGACCAAAAATAAATAAATAAATGAAGACCAAAGCAGTATGGAGATTCCTCAGAAAACTTGGAATGGAACCACCATTTGACCCAGCTATCCCACTGCTCAGTTTATACCCAAAGGACTTAAAATCAGCATACTACAGTGACACAGCCACATCAGTGCCTATAGCAGCTCAATTCACAATGGAACCAACCTAGGTGCCCTTCAACAGATGAATGAATAAAGAAATTGTGGCATATATACACAATGGAATATGACTCAGCCTTAAAGAAGAATGAAATTATGGCATTTGCAGGTAAATGGATGGAGCTGGAGAATATCATGCTAAGCGAAGTAAGCCAATACCAAAGAACCAAAGGCCAAATGTTTTCTCTGATATGCAGATGCTAATTCACAATAAGGGGGGTGGTGCTAAGGAAGAATAGAGGTGCTTTGGATTAGACAGAGGAGAGTGAAGGGAGGGAAGAGGGTATGGTAGTAGGAATGATAGAATGAATTGGACATTATTACTCTATGTGCCTGTATGACTGCATGACTGGTGTGACTGTACATCATGTACAACCAGAAGAATGAGAACTTATGCTCCATCTATGTATAATGTGTCAAAATGCATTCTACTGTCATGTATAACTAATTAGAACAAATTTTTAAGAAATGAAGACCAACCTAGCTATCACACATGAACAAAGGGGTTGGAGAGATTGGAATACTTGCCTACAAGTAAATCACCTAGAGCTGGGCAGTAAAGTTTGAATTATCTTGCCATTATAATTGCTTAACTTGAAAGTAACTGATTATATCCTTTAGAGCTGTTGAAGTGTAATTCTACTGAAATTTCACCATAGATAGGTCATTATAAAAACAATATGTATGAGTAAACCCATGTTTGGTCCTACGGTATATCTGTATACTAAGCATGAAGCCCCTTGATTTGCCCTTGTTATTTCCTAAACACTCTGTAGACCACAAACATAGATTTTATAATCACAAATTTTGGGAGGGAAGAAAAAAATAAGTAGCCCAGGAGGAAGCACACTGTCAAGTTCACAGGGCCAGAGTGGAGGTATGCCATGCCCTTCAGATAACACTGGATCTACTTTGAAATGTCCTTTCAAAGGGCTGGCATTTCAATATTACATAGGGAAAGGGGCCCACAGAACAGTTTGAGGATGTGAGAGACCTGAGCATAAGCCCTTCATCAAGTCTGGAGTGATGGCACACACTTCTAATCTCAGCCACTCTGAAGACTGAGGCAGAAGAATCACAAGTTCAAGGCCAGCCTGGGAAACTTAGTGGAATCCTGTCTCAAAATAAGAGTTGGAGGATATAGCTTAGTGGTAGGGTACTTGCCTAGCATGGGCAAGGAGGGAAGGAAGGAAGAAAGGAAAGAATGGAAGGAGGGAGGGAGGAAGGAAGGAAGGGAGGAAGGCTTTTGTTGTTGGGGTAATTCATGGAGACTCTGCAGCCTCTTTAATCTGGAGGGTCTTCCTTGCAGCCCCACTAGCCTCTGCCCTGGGCCTGCTTGCATTCTTGACTTACCTCATGAACTAGGATCTAATCTCAGACATCTCCGGCTGCCTCCTGATTCTAGCCTCCCCACAAAAATAGGGGGAAGAAAAAAATAGGGGGAAGAACCCAGGAGGACAGGGACCCTTTCTGGACTATTCATGCACTATTCCTCATGCTCTGCCTAGATGGGTGTGTGAGGCCTCAGCGGATGGCCTTTGAAGTCCAGTCAAATATTCTGTCTGAGCCGGGCGCGGTGGCGCAAGCCTGTAATCCCAGCACTTAGGGAGGCTGAGACAGGAGAATCGCAAGTTCAAAGCCAGCCTCAGCAACGGTGAGGCGCTAAGCAACTCACTGAGACCCTGTCTCTACATAAAACACAAAATAGGGCTGGAGATGTGGCTCAGTGGTCGAGTGCCCCTGAGTTCAATCTCCAGTACCAAAAAAAAAAAAAATTCTGTCTTATAAAGATAGACAGATCAATGCAACAGAATGGAGACTTCAGAAGTACACCCACACAGATATGGACAGTTGATTTTCAGCAAAGATGAAAAATCAATTCATGGAGAAAGGATGATCTTTTCAGAAAATAATGCTGAAACGAATGGGTAGCCATATGCAAAAATTTTTTAAAAAGGACTTCAATCCATTTCTCACACAATTAATTATACAGAAATTCCTAAATGTAAAACCAAAAGCTATAACATTTCCAGGAGAAAACAGAGAACATCTTTGTGATCTTGATTTATGCAAAGATTGTTCAGATACAAAACTAAAAGCATGATCTATTATAGGAGGGAGCAGGGAGGGAGGGGCTGAGGGTATAGCTCAGTGGTAGAGAATATGCTTAGCATGCACAAGGCCCTGGGTTCAATCCCCAGCACTAAAAAGATAAATAAATAATTTAGACTATCAAAATTACAATCTTGTTCAGAGAATAAAAAGGCAAGTCATAGACTAAGAGAAAATAATTGCAAATTACATGACCAGTAAAGAATTAAAAATGAGTGCATACCACAGGGTCCCTTTTATAAAAAACACTAGAAAAAGCAAAGTAATCTTTAGTTACAGCAATCAGATCGGTGGTTGCCTGAGATAGGAGAAAGCGTGAGGTGGAGATCACAAAGGGCCAACAATTCCACTCTGGGGCCGAATGATGAATCTGAAGAATTTTAGAATCTTTCTAAGGAAGTTGGAACCTATTCAGAGACCTGGGGTTTTCAGAGGAGAAACTGGTCCCAAGGTCTAGGTTTCCAAGTGCCCCAGCTCCCTCCCAGCACCTACCCCACCATGGCTACTCACTGTTGAGCTCCACAGGTGACTGGCCAGTAGTGTTGTCTCCCGGAAACATGGCTTGAAACTCTTGGAAGAAAGGATGTTCCTCCTGTGCAGGGCTTCGGGACTGGAGAGCTGAGACACCCCATTCCTGGGTCAGTGCTATCCCCAGCACTGACCCTGGAGAATAGGCTGTCCTACACCAATTAAAATTCCAGAAAGATGGAAATGGCACCAAAGACACTCTCAGACTTTCCTTCATGAGCCTCAGTTCTAGGAGGCTCCCCCTTGGTCAACGGCCTCTGCTGCCAGGAAAGCTGTGATCTGGGCCTGGGCTGGTGGCAAAATGGCCCTTCTGGGAGCAGAAAGGCCCAGAGAATGTGCATCTGGGTCCCCTGGAACCTTCACACAGGAAGGAAAGAGTCAGTGGGTTTTGGGTGACCTGAAAACTTACCCACAACAAAGAGAGCCACAAGAGAGGAGACCACGATCACAGCCAGAGTGATCAAAACAAGCCTCAACATCCTGGGGGCTGTAGGAGCCACTGTCTCAGAATCCACCTCTGCAGGGGAGAAACCAGGGTCCAGGATGAGAGGGTGCCATGCGGGCTGGGACAGAGGCAGTCTTTCTGACCGAAGCTCCTGGTCTATCCAGTGGGGATGAGAAAACCCACCATGCTTATCACCCAGGTGGCTGCAGAGGAGGAAAGGGAAGCACTTGGGAACATTTGCCAGAGCCCATTGTGGGTTATAGTAGTAACACCAGGCAAGCAATGCTGTTGAGACCCTAGTGCTCAGAATCCCAAGGAGGCTACAGTGGCCAGGTGCACAGAACTTGGCACAGAGGGGAGGGCAATGAAAGTGTGGTTTGAGTGAAAGACAACAGGGAAAAAGACAGGGAGGGGGGAAAGAGGGAAGGACAGAACAAGAGCCCAAACTTTGGAGTCCCAGGGCCAGTCTTGCTCATGAATCCTGTCCACAGCAAGAGTCACAGCCCTTTGGGGCCACACTGCTGCCTCCCCACACACTGACATGTGACAGTCCTGGAGCCTCTGCTACTGGGGTTAGAATGCCACCATGGGTATTCTGGGAAGGGCTGTGCCTGAGTCCTCTAGGAACTATGGTTAGGGACAAAGTGTGCACAAGGGAACATACCAACAGTGACAAGAAACCAGCCCAGGGGGCTGGGATTGTGGCTCAGCGGTAGAGCGCTTGCCTCGCAAGCGTGAGGCCCTGGGTTCGATCCTCGGCACCACATACAAAGCGATAAAATAAAGACATTGTGTCCATCTATAACTAAAAAAAATTAAAAAAAAAAAAAAAAAAAAGAAACCAGCCCAGAGCCCCAGAGGCTCATGGGTCAGCCCATGTACAGAACTGGGATTCAAAACCAAGTCCGTCTGAATTCAAACTGCAACCCCTTTTCCTTACCATCTGAAAGAGGTCTGGGGAGATCTTATGCACAGACCGACGGGTGCCCTATCCTCTGCATGACCCACATTCTGTCCTTACCTGCTTATTGTGTGGGCCAAGACAGCAGTGAGCTGTGCTCTGACCTGCCGAGGAAGAGCACGGAGGGCTGGGGGACAGGCGTGCTAATCCCAAAATTTTCTCACCTCTGGGCTTCAGGGAGACACATTGGTTATCTGTGCAGAAGTGGACCATGTCACCTTTCATCTCCATGTCCTTCATCCCCTATGCTGCTCCCGGCCACTGGCAGGACTATCCTGCAAGCCAGCAACAGCAGGAGTAAAAAGGAGATACCCCAGACTTATACGCTCCTGGAAAGGTCATGACCACCTTTAAAGCTCTGCCCCTTCCCTGCTGACTCTGCAGAAACCCAGCCCAGCACAGCCCTTCCCATCAGGCTTCCAGGAGCCCATTAGCCCAGGGCCCTGTCCTCTTCCTCTTCCCATTAGCATGTCCTCCCTCAGTTCCCCAAACTCCAGTCTCTGCCTTGAAGTCACAAATGCACCTGTTAGCTTCTCTGGGGGCTGAAACTGGCTGCCTGGGAAGAGAATGGAGGTGTCTCAGTTTTGCAGAGAAAGCATTCTTGCAACTGGGCTAGTCCTCAGTCCCAGCCCCAGTCTCCCTAAAATAAGAAGGTCAAGTGATTGAGGGTTGCAGGATCAGTGTGACAGGGGCATGCAGGTCAAGGCAAGGGATGAGACTCACTGCCCACTTGGTACCTCACAACCTGATTATAGGAAAGAACCTGAGATGATTTGAAAATATATTTGGTCTGTCCTGGGTCCTGGCACAGAGCTCCTGAAGCCCTGTTTGCTGAGTGATGGGAGTATCTTTTGTTAGACCTAATGACCACACCTGAGTTTATGTTAATGACTGGCTCAGGTGCTCTAGAGAGTTTCGGGATGGTCGCTGGTTCCAGAAAGAGAGAGCATTAGTGGGGAGAACTTTCAGAAACTCGTCTCCATTCCCCACTCTCAGACATCCTGGTAGGGGAGAAGGACTGGAGGTGGGGTTTTACAAACTCTTGAACAACAGGACTCAAGGAATGTCTAGGTTGGTGAGTACATCCATGTTCTGGGGTGAGGGGATCCCACAGAGACAGAGGCTCTCAGGTTCAGGACCCCTCTGGACCTTGCCCTATGTTCCTCTTCATCTTTGCAATTACCTCCAATAGGAAGTCTAGTGCTTTCCTGAGTTGGTCTAGTAAATTATCAAAACTGAGGAGATATCATGAAAACCTCCAAATTTGTAGTCAGCCAGGCAGAAGTGCCAGCCCCATTTATTGCTGGCATTGGAAGTGATTGCTGTCTTGGGGGACTGAGCTTAGCTAAGCCTGGGGGTTCTGTGCTAATTCAGGGAGTTAGTGTCGAAATCAAATTGAATTGTTAGATGTCCACCTGGGGTCAGAGAGAAGCTTGATGTCAGGATAAACCACACATTTGGTGTCAGAAATGCTGTCAGAGAATACTAATCAGGGGCTCAACTTGATCCAAGTCTTCACCTTTAGCATACTGGATCTATGTCCCCTGAGACAGCCAGGTTCTCAGAACTAACTCAAAAGAAACTGGTTGATGAGACTGGGCCCAGTGTGCTGCTTTTCAATGAGTTGTGTGACTTCTAGCAGTGTTTACTGCTTCAGGAGACTCCTACCACTTGGTGGGCCTAGAATTAGAAGAAAGGGAAGTGAGGCATCCCAGTGGATGGTGCCATGGATCTATGCGAGCCCCGCGTCCCCATCCCTAACAGGTAACCAGCTCAACAGAACCAATATTCCCCACTGGCTGGTCAAGGCACCCTTCCCAGAGCCAGTTCTGGGGGTACTGACAGATTCTTGTCCCTTGGCTTCCCTTTTCTCCCATTGCCTCAAATGTTTACCATCTTAGAGACATGGATCACATTTTCTTTAACTCATGAAAGTATGAGTACATGTCAGTCTCCCATCCCTGCCACTCTTACAAGCTGTCAATCACAAATCTGCAAATTGCTTACTTCCGCATATTGTTGTGTTCCTGTTTTTATCCTCACTTCCTACTTCCCTTTCCTGTGCCTTTTCACAAATCCTGGGGACAGCCTCCCATAGGCCCATAGGCATCGACTAAAATGACTTCAGACTCCATCCATGGAAAAGCCACGTGGAAAGGGGCTAGGATTGCAGGCACTGGTCGGTCGATACAGAGAGCTGTCCGTCAGCTGTGTGTGGACCACCACACCAGAGTCCCACACAGCACTAGAGATGCGCTGACCTGCTGTAGCCACTCAGCCCCTCTGCCAAGATGCCAATCAACCTGCTGGCTGCAAGACTCCGCCTTCTTCCTACCTTGGGAAAGAATGTTCGATGGAAGGTTTTTGAAGTCTCCCAATATAAATAAAGCTATTTGCCATTTTGCCAGTTGCTGGAAGTCAGAAGAATCATCTGGTGGTGGGCCCATCCTAACCCCGCGTGTTAAAACTATTTTCTGTGTTCTGTGGTTTTCTTGCCATTTCATTTATTTTAGCCAGTTCTTTACTGGTCAGGGAATCTCCTCCTTACCATCCACATGGGATGTGGATGTCAGGTTGAGGAGGAGGAGGCTGTGTGGTGGAGGCCACTGTCAACTCAGCCAGCGGGTAGCCCAAGTGTGGCTGCCCTCGCCCTATTCATGATGGTGTGCGTGGAGCTTGTGTGACAGTGGAGCAGTGCAGAAGAGGGGCAAGGCATGTGAGTACACCTGTTGGCCTTCTGTTTGACCCCCTGTCTGTTGAACACTGACCTGGGGAAATAGAAAGGCACCTCAAGACTGGGTGGGCACCTGTTTCTGGGCCAGTCAGCAGCCCTGCCAGGACCCCAGCAGTGTCTGCCACGCCCCTTCTCCACATGGGACAGGAGCTGCTGGAGGTGCCTCCCCAGGGATGGAGGTGAAAGAAACAAGTGGTCCTGGTTTCTATTTGCCCACACACAAAATAGTCAGGTTGGACCCACTCAGGAACCACTAAAGCTGAGAGGGCCTTGAAAGCAGAACTTTGGGGACCCTTTGCTCAGCAGAAGGTTGGAGTCCGGGCCAGGAGAGGGGCCTAGTTCCCCAGATTATGACCACCAGGACTCCTCCTCCTGTTCTGCCTTTCCCTTTTCCCACCCCCTCTTGCTGCCTCCCACCTCCACTCCAGGGTCCCAACTTTTATATTTCCCATGAGAACACCATCTGCCAGGAGGGAAGAAATCCCAGAAACCCCAGGAGGTTTCTGTGTCCTTGCCGAGAGGTTCCTCTGCTCTCCAGCCAGAGAAAAACAAATGGGTAGAGAAACTCGATTGCCAGACCACTCCACAGCTGGAATCACTCACACACTTGTTTCTCCTGCCCCTACTGAAGGTCACAGGGTCGTGCTCTTGACGATCCATTCGTTTAGCAATTACAGACCCGTAGCTCACAGACATCCTGGGAGATGTCTCACTTTCACGTATCAACCTCTAACACCACAGGGTTGGTGAGTTGTTCCAAGGAGTGGCCAGATCCAACAGATGTAAAGGAAAACCCCAAGCAAGTCCTGCAAACCCAGGGTGTGGCACTGAGGGCTGACACAGCTCCCTGCTCAGGCAGCATTCCCATGATGTCCCTTGAGAACCACCCTCTTGTCATCCTCAGTCCATACCATCCCCAATCTGCAGCTCCAGGGACAAGCTGGTGAATTGACCCACCTAACATGTCTCCCTGACCTTCCTTACTACTTCCAGGATGGGACTGTAACCCAATCCAAACCCAACTGTTTCTGTTGGAACAGTTGCAGAAAGGAAGCTCCTTCCTCTGGGCTTTTCTTGCAAAGGTGTGAGGTTGTGGGGTCAGAGCTACCAGGTCACCATTCCTGGAGAGTCTGCCTGGCACCAAAGCCACATCAGAGACTGCCAGACCTGCACAGAGAATAACATGAGAACCTGTTTCCAGTGGCACAGAGCACCCTGTCTACTGCACCCAAACTCCTCCCATCCACAGGCCTTAGCCAGCTACCATCTCACCTAGCTTTAATTTAACTGGTCTCCTAACTGTTCTCCTTGCCTCTCATCTTGCCCTTTCTCATATCCTGTCAACATATTGCATATTGATCTTTTCAAAACCCTGTGGGTGCACACATGGGTATTACCTAGCTGTCTCAGCTGAGAAGGAGCAATGAGAGCCTGAGAGCAGCAATCACAATCAGCAGCCAGATGGTGGGCTCTAAGACCATCCTCTCACATAGGAAACCAGGCTCACTGGACAAATGGCAGATTCTAAGACCCAGGCAGGAAATACACGAGAAGCACCTGCAGCATCTTGGGGTACTGGAAATTACAGAAATGTTTTAAAAAGAAAACAATGGTGAGAGAATATCAAAAGGCCACAGGAACCAACTAAAAGAGCTCCCAGAGCCAAAGACAGGACAAGAGCAAGAAAATAGAGTTGGATTATAACCCCAAATATAAATATACACAAATTTATTCTGATCTAAATTAATATTTGAATAAATAAATCTCAACAAATAAAATAAATAAGTAAACAAATTTTAACATTTCACATATTTTATGTAGCTATTTCACCATCAAGAAGGCAGACTATAACACTGTTTTTATTTGTTTCATTTTATAAAATGTAATTTTAATTGATGTTACCCTGCTGTTACACAGAATATGACATTTTCACAGGCTTTTTGGGACTACAGTCAACGATTAACACCGCACAATAATGGTCCAACTCTAAAGAACAATCATTTATACAAATTGAATGCCCTCTAACATGTGCACAAATCTACATGGAAAAGTACTGATCTTTTAGGTTCGAACTTGTGTACTTTATTTCCCCTTTCTAGTGTGTTAAAAAATGACATGCATTGAAGGAAAGGAGAAATACTGGGAAGTGATATTGCTATATCATGTGCATGTAACAAAGAATCCCACCATTGTGTACAACTATAATGCACCAACAAGAAATATGGAGGGGAAAAGAAATGATATGCATTTTAATTTACCAAAAACAATGCTTCCATTCTGACAGCAGTATGCTACTTCTATTACCTAATAAAGTGAATAGCAGAACCACAGAGGCAGGAGATATATGTGAATATTTATTGGGAAGGGAAGTTGTTGACTTAAACAGCAGCACATGAAGAGTGAAGAGTGATAAATGTGATATAGGAGTCATTTCAATTTGTGACCCCCAGCCCAGAATCACTAAGCAGTTTCCCATTCTATCTAATACTTTCAGATTCCTATTAAAAAGGAAAACAGTAAGAACATGGAAAAGTTGTTACTGAGAGAAAATCCCCAAAGGAGAACAAGGGAAGGAATGCAGAAATTAAGAAGCTACATAGAATCATACAATGTCTTTCCTTTGGTGTCTGACTTATTTCACTCAGCATAGTATCTCCAAGTTTCATCCACATTGTATAGCATGTGTCTGAATTTCCTTCCTTTTGGTGACTGGATGATGTTCATATTATAATATGATATATATAATTATAATATATAATATTTTGTTTATCCATTCATCTGTCGATGGACATTTGGATAATTTCCACCTTTTGGCTATTGTAAATGATGCTACTATGAACATTGGCATAAAAGTATCTCTTCAAGTTCTTCCTTTCAATACTTTTAGGTATATACTCAATTAAAATTCCTCGATTTTATGGTAATTCTATGTTCGACTTTTTTAGGACTGTTTTCTGTAGTGGCAGCACCATTTTACGTCATAGCAAACAGTGCACACAGTTTCTAATTTCTTCATATTCTTGCGAACATTTATTTTTCATGTTTTGATAATAGCCTTCTTTGTGAGGGGGACATTGTATGATTCTACTTATGTGAGATATTTAGAATAGACAAAGTCAATTAAAGAGGGGTCACTAGGGATTAGAGATTAAGAGCAATAAGGAGTTATTTATTAGTGGGACATAGTTGTTCTTTGGGATGATGAAAAGTTCTGGAAATGGATGATGGTGATGGTTGCACAGGAATGTGGATGAACTAATGTTATTGAATTGTACACTTGAAAGTGAGTTTAATGGTAAATTTCATGTTCTGAATATTTTATCACAATAAAAAAAATCTTTTTTGAATCTTGAAAAAAAAAGAAGTTATGTAGAACACTTTTTAAATTACAATTAATCAAGCCGGGCATGGTGATGCACATCTGTAATCCCAGCAGCTTGGGAGGCTGAGGCAGGAGGATCACAAGTTCAAAGCCAGACTCAGTAAGTTAGCAAGGCCCTAAACAACTTAGACCCTGTCTCAATAAATAAATAAATAAATAAATAAATAAATAAATAAATAAATAAATAAATAAACAAACAGAGTCTGGGGATGTAGCTTAGTGGTTAAGGGCCTCTGGGTTCAATCTTTAGTATCTCCCCCAAAATACAATTAATCACCTTTTCATATCTTCATAGCAATACAAAACACAGTTACTTGTACAACTGGTTCAGATTATTTAAATACCAGGCACAATTTTAGTCCTTTTCATAAGAGGTAAGAAGTTACTCATGTCTATATGAAATCAAGATATTAATATCATTCTAACTTCACCCTTTGTAAGGCCAAGACAAACACAAACCAAGGAATGGAGAATTCCCTACACAGCAGAATGAAAAGACGCTAAGCCATCGATTTCATGCACATGAATGGGTTTCTTTGCTATAGGAAGTCCAGATGGAATAAGGAATGGAAATGTCTAAAAAGGTTACTCCAAGGCAGAAAGCTGGATGACACCCTGTTGCATTTAGGTTCTGACTTCTTTAAGGGCATCACATTCTTCTGCACTGTCCGATGTGCATGATGTTGTCTCTAAGGAACAGCATGATAAGGATGCCATTTGTCTGAGTCTTCATTCATTAGATCAAGTTTTGCTGAGGCCTCATCAAAGCCATTTTAGCCAGCATGCAGGCAAGCTCTGGGTTACTAAGGATGTCATGGTAAAATACAGAAAAGTTAAGAGCCAGACCCAGGTGAAATGCATGCATGGGCTCCATTTCCTTCTTGCTTACATGAAATGTATCTTGGTAAGTTCCTGGAGAATTAGCTATCCTTTGTGTTCCAGCATCACCACCTGCAACTTCAGCAAGTTACCAGAAGTAACCTCCCTTCATTTTCAGGCAGATGGCCTTATTCTCCATGTTAAATAATTATTCAACAATTTCGGGTCTGTGGTGCCAATGGATCTCTCCTCCCACTGCACTTTCTCCTGAGTCCTCAATCAGCTGCACCCTGTCGGAGGTGTAGGTTTTTCTGTTGGATGCTGGAGATAACCCTCCAGGTGAACCTGTGGTTCCCACGCACATTCTTATAGGCCACTAAGAGCAGGCTGTCCTCTTTGCCAGACAGTTCAGGCCCTGCTAAGTCACAGCCTGCATGAAGGTGGCCACATCTTTTGCAGTGCTTGGCCTGCTGGGCCAACCTGTCCTTCTAGATCAGCTCTGTCTTTTCCAGGGCACTGGGTCAGGGCCAAGGGCAAGACGAACAAGGGCCAGTCGGGCCTGATCCAGATCCAGAGGAATCCTAAAGATTTGCAGCCACTGCCTGAGTCTACATTTTTAAGTGTAGGCTGCACATAATGACTTCCTTCCAAATACAATAGGGAAAAGAGCCAAAAAATAACTGTAGTGAATAAAACTGACAAACACTTCAGTGTCAAGGTCAGCATCAACAGGCATGAATTATACTGATAGAGTGTGATGAGATGAAAATGAGATGCCCCGCCCCTGCTTCATCTCACACTATGCTCCAACCAGACAGGTCCAGGCATGTGTAATCTGAATTTTCCACTGTTCCCTCTGATTTCTTGCTTGTGTACCCTTCCCACTCACTGTCTAGATCCTGCTCCTTTCCCAAGACTCAGCTTATGTGTCTCTTCCTTAGGAAGCTTTATGAAATCATTTTGCTTTAAGCTCTCATAAAGCAAGAAAAAATTCCTTTTTGAAAACATACTGATTTTATCACTGTGTTCCCCCCCTCAAAATAGAGTCATTTATTCTATCATGAAGAAGAAGAAAAAGAAGAGGAGGAGGAGGAAAGAAAAGATAAGGAAGTTTTGGTAGGACAGAGATGACAGGAGACTGGGAGGTATAAAGTAGAAATGGAGAGATAGAGGGAGAGGGGGTTTGAAATCTAAGAGGAAGGTCTGCTGGGGCTCCTGGGAGCCCTGGCCAGCCCTGGTCTATAAGGAGACAGAGGACAGCCCATGAGCCCAGGGCCCATCTCCAACCAGGTGACAATGTTAGGGATGATACTGACGATCCCAGAAGCCAGAATGTTTTGCAAGTGGAAGAGAAATAAGTAATAGACAACCCCCACCACCACCAAAAACATATTGTATCTTCCAAAGCACTGGAAAAATGAAAACAAAGAAAGCACAGTCTATACAACATGAGAAAAAGAAATGAGAAGGGGAAAGAAAAAAAGAAAGAGGAAGAGAAAGAAAAAGATTAGCTAGATCAAGAAAGTATAAAAGAAAAATAAAATATTATAGTACATGTCCATAAGAGTTAGGATCAAGCCGGGCGCGGTGGCTCAAGCCTGTAATCCCAGCACTTAGGGAGGCTGAGACAGGAGAATCGCGAGTTCAAAGCCAGCCTCAGCAATGGTGAGGTGCTAAGCAACTCAGTGAGACCCTGTCTCTACATAAAAAACACAAAATAGGGCTGGGGATGTGGCTCAGTGGTCAAGTGCCCCTGAGTTCAATCCCCAGTACCA
>PVHX01019092.1:0-20833 GCA_004024805.1 Geosciurus inauris | reverse complement strand
GAGTTAGGATCAGTCAGTAGCATTTTTTCTCAAGCATTTTTCAGTCAAGCATTTTGTCTCCTTTTCTTTTATATTCAAATACAAAAATACAAGTTCTTCAAAAGTATTTTATTGTAGCTTTGAGAACCAGCACATCAAGCATTGCTAGCTTGGTTGAATGGGGGAAAAAAGTAATATTATAAAATAAATACACAAGTTGAATGAGACAAAGTTCTTACCTGCCCCTGGCTCCCAACTTTCTATGTGACAATAGATAAATTCCCAGAATTTCACAACAAATATTGTCGGGTTTATGACCTGAGGAGCTGCCTGGGTAATGATAATGCCCCGGTGGGACTTGTTGAACAAGGCCCCACCATAAGCAGAAGTTCAGGTGACCTCGCTGGAGAAGCAAGCCCTCCATATAGGAGGAGCCAGGGTCACAAGACCAGCAACAGCTGTCCCATCTTCATGATGGGAGGAAGCCAGGGCAACATAATGCTTGCTGGTTATGGGATGGGGTGCAGGCTCCAGGTAAAAACACATCCTCACTGACTCAGACTTCTACAGTTTTGAGGAAAAGTGACGAGTGAGGGCAGGGGGCAAGTCTTGTCATAGGAACCATGTGCACAGGGACACAGGAGGATCAGGAGGAATGGATATGGGGTAGCACCAGGAACCTGAGCAGCCAGAGCTTGGGGCCAGCCCTGGGAACCCTTCACCTCCACATCTTAGCACCTCTTGTGTTAAATGTTCCCTTCTCTCTGTAGACACAGTTCTCATGTGCTTTACCTACTGTACCTCTGTCTGATGGCTTCTGCTCATTGCCACTTTCCACAGGTCATGATGGCCCCATGCCCTTCTCTAACTTGGAGCCTCCCAGCCCAGCTTTCCTATTAGCCTCCTCATCCCTTTGGTAGTTCCTGGTTCAACTTGTTTTCCAGAAAAAAAATTAGTCTGGTTTTCCCAGCTCATGTCTTCGCACCTGGACCAGCATAGATCCCAAACCAGCCTTTTTCTGAACACGGCCTATTTACTCCATTGGTGAGGAAGGGATCCCCTGCCCTGAATAGTACAGGAAGCCAAACCCACGACATCTGCTACTGGACAGATAAGACTGACAGCAGTTTACTACTCATGTATCCTCAGCCCAGGGGAGGAAGACACCTCCTGCCATTTAGGGCCCTGTGGGGTTATTCATGGGAACAGAGCAAACCACAAGGGCTGTGGAAGGCTGGTGTCAGGGTAGCATGAGGATGAAGGGCTCCAGTTCCTGCAGCAGAATGTGATTGGCATGTTGAATAATTTCCCTGGTCAGCAGGGAAATGGAAACTGCTAAGTTGAAAATTGGGTGGAGTTTAATTGACCTAGTTAGTGGGGAACTAGCCACATGGGAGACTTTCAGCTTGGTGGGGGTATATCTGGTGAGACACAGGAAGTTAGAGTTAGGTTTTTAGAACCCCTTGAGGCTCAAAGATTTTATAGCACCACATATTTTAGAGCTTAAACCAAGCCTGTGCCCTCAGCTCTGACCCCTTTACACCTAGAACAACACACTGCTCATCTAAGAAAAGTGTCCTTTCCCTGGGACCCTAAAGGGGACCCTAGTAGGACCGTTCTGCTGAGCCCATCCCAGCACTCATCCCATGCTCCCTCCTGCCTTCTTTCCACTCCCCTGTCTGGAGTGGCCCCTGCCTGCATTGATGCCTCACCCACTGGACTTGTGATTTGGACCTGATACCTGTGAATGGCATCTCCTTGAAGAGTGTGGGAAACTTGACAGGGCTCCTCCTTGGAACAAAGCTAGAGAACAGAAGACTGTCCAGGGACAACCAAAAAGAGAGATCACCAAAGTCATGATATTATAGACCTTGCTCTACTTAACTTCAATAACAACTAGAGATATGTACGGTTCATATGTTGTGGCATTTCCAGGACCAGAACGTCCCTATTCCTGGTTATTTTTGACCCTCCAATTATGTCCTGAGGGTGCCTGTTTCAGTCAGCTTTTTCACTGTTGTAACTAAAAGACTCAACCAGAATAACTTTAGAGAAGGAAAAGTTTATTTGAGGACTCATGGTTTCAGAGGTCTCAGTCTATTGACAGCTGGCTTTTTCCCTGAGGTCTCAAAGTAAGGCAGAACAACATGGCAGAAGAATGTGGCAGAGGGAAGCAGCTCACATGATGATCAGAAAGCAGAGAGAGAGACTCCACTCACCAGATAAAAAACACATGCCCCAAAGCCACGCCCCCAACCCCACCTCCTCCAGCCAACCCTACCACTTCATTACCACTCAGTTAATCCCTACCAGGGGATTAATTCACTGATTGGGTTAAGACTCTCACAACCCAATCATTTTTCCTCTGAACCTTCTTGATTGGTCTCACACATGAGCTTTTGGGGGACACCTCACATCCAAACCATATAGTGCCCCAGAATTTCACATCCAGCAAGGAAGTCTGTCTTTCCTTCACATTCACCTGTACAACTAGGAATGAAAAAGGGCTCATGGAGAGAGGCCGTGATCCAGGCAACATTCCATTCTAAAGATTTCAAATAAACTTTTTCAGATACCAAAAGAATAGTTCCCCGACACAAGGTACAGGAAGAGAAGAAACACAGAATAGAGGAGGTGCAGGGGGGGCACAGACTAGTGATGGAGGAGCTGGACGGATAATGATAGCGGAGGCGGGAAGTGAGAGGAAGGGAATAAGGAGGAGCAAGAGGAAGGAAGGCGCAGCCAGCTCAAAAGGAGATGCATGCCTACGGCAGCCCCCAACCTGAACAAGGGAGCTCGCCCCAGGAAGAAGGGGTTCAAGCTTCAGAGGCATGGATGAAGAGGGCCATGGGAATGTGATGTGGGCACCTGCTGGCCACCAGCCTCCTAAGCAGGCAAGTGAAAACTCTGGGGCATCAACCAGGAAAAGCCTCAAGTGACAATATCAAGAGAATTGCTTGGTGGGTCTGAAGCAAATTTTTTGTCACATTTCATTCTTACTTTTTTTAATTTAAATTAAATTTCAACTTATACAAAACAATTGTGCATATTTATGGGGTATCATGTGGTGTTTTGATACATATATAAATGGTATAGTGTTTAAATCCAGTAAAACATATCTGTCTCTTCTAGACATTTATCTTTTCTTGTAACTTTTATGTGATGCAGATGAGGCTTCTGTGAGGAAATGGGGAAGCCCAAGGCAGTGCCTCAGATATCGGGGTCCAGATGCACCTTAGCCAGGCTGTGTGGACTTCTAAATTCTCTCCACCTTCCCCTCCTATTCAACCCAAGTGCTTTCCATTCCAGCTGCCCCTGTAGGGTCACAGAATTCCCAGTCAAGACAGACTGACTGGACTGGTAGAGTGCTTGCCTTGCATGCACAAGGCCCTGGGTTTAAACTCCAGTAGCGCCAGCACCCCCACAATAAAAGACCGACTTCAGGATACCCTTGGGATAATTTTGAAGAAAACAAAAAACAAAAATGAAGGTACAAAGTCATCCTGGAGTATTGAGGGGAGAGAGACAATTCCTCAAGTTCATCAAGCATTGAGCTGACACAAGTCTTCTCAGGGTTCTGAGGGCACATAGGGCCACTTACAGATGAAAAGGAACATTTTATCACAGGAAGCGTCATTCCATGACAGGAGCGAGGGCAAGGTTATAGTGACACAGTGTTCATTATTTCCTGCATTGTTGGGCTCACCTGGAATCCAGAACCTTCCAAATCAAAAAACAAAGAAAGATCTATTGACAAAATTGGAAAACAAATAATTTATTTCCAATAAAGAAATGAGATACTTCAACCCCTTTGTTTCGCCTTCAACTTTGGTCCTAGGTAAAAGCAAACCAAAGCAAATTTTTGCACCCAAGCCTAAGAGGGAGACTGGTCAGACTTCAACCTCTAAGCCTCCATTTGGGGCCAAAGAAGACCACCACTTTTTTTTTTTTTTAGTACTGGGGATTCACCTCAGGGGTACTCGACCACTGAGCCACATTCCCAGCCCTATTTTGTGTTTTATGTAGAGACAGAGTTTCACTGAGTTTCTTAGCACTTCACCATTGCTGAAGCTGGCTTTGAACTTGTAATTCTCCTGTCTCAGCCTCCCAAAGTTCTGGGATTACAGGCATGTACCACCACGCCCGGCCAACCCACCACTCTTGAGCCCCTTCACAAGCCCACTCTGCAAAGACCTAGACTCTGCTAGAGGGATTCCACCCCTCTGCTCAAGCCGAGTAGAAGGCCCTGCTGCCAAATCCCATAGGGCATAGAGGGCCAAAGATTTGTCCCAGATCCCTCAGTCATTGAGTGCCAGCAGTGAGCCAGGTCTCAGTTCCAATGTTCCCACAATGCTCACAGGGACAAATCACAAACCCCATGCTCATGGGAAATACCCCCATCCTTGATGCCCTGGCCCTGGCCTGGGAGAGTCAGGTTGGGAAGGAGGGTACTGGGGGCTCACCTCACACTTTGGTCGTTGAATGGAGTATCATCTGCCCAGTGCCAGTTCCCTTCACTCCCTGCTTTGGATAGGCCAATCCAGTATGGACGTTCACTTGCTGTCTTGTACAGAAACTCCTGTGGGGAATTCAGAATGATCAGAGGTGCTGGCCATGACCTAAAGTTTGAGTACCTGTCTCCAGGTATTGATGCTCAGCGATAGCCTCTGAACTCACAGAACTGCAGCACACACTGGACTCTCTCAGGCCTCTTCTTGCCTTTACTAGGAATCCAGAGCCTGTCTTTCAAATTCTGATTTGTCTTTGCTCTGCAACTAACAAACTCAGGACGCAGATCTTTCTACTTTTCAGGAAGCAGGTGCTGGAATACAAGACTCAGGTAAACTACAGTGCAGAGACCCCAATAGAATGGCCCAGATGACAGTGTTTAAATTCAGTGAGCCTCTCCAGTTAGAATGGCAAATTATCAAGAATACAACAATAATAACTGTTGGTGAGGAAGTGGGGAAAATGGTACATTCATACATTGCTGGAGGGACTGCAAATTGGTACAACCACTCTGGAAAGCAGTATGGAGATTCCTTAGAAAAGTTGGAATGGAACCACCATTTGAGCCTGCTATCCCACTCCTCAGCTTATACCCAAAGGAATTAAAATCAGCAAACTACAGTGACACAGCCACATCAATTCCTATAGCAGCTCAATTCACAGTAGCTAAACTATGGAACCAACTTAGATGTCCTTCAACAGATGAATGGCTAAAGAAAATGTGATACATATACACAGTGGAAGTTAAGTCAATCCCAAAAAACCAAAGGCCAAATGTTTTCTTTGATCAGCGGATGCTGATCCATAGTGTAGAGGTGGTTAGGGAAGAATGAAGGAACTTTGGATTGTGCAGAAGGGATTGAGAGGAGGGGTGGGGCTGTGGGGATGGGAAGGACGGTGGAATGAGACAGACATTATTACCCTATATACACATATGATTACACAACCGGTGTGACTCTGCACCACGTACAGCCAGAGGAATGAGAAGTTACGCTCCCTTTGTGTACAATGTGTCAAAATGCCTTCTACTGTCATGTATAACTAATTAGAACAAATTAAAAAATAAAAGCTAGTTTTAGATTTAAAAAAATTCAGCTGAGTGCAGTGGCACATGCCTGTAATCCCAGCACTTTAGGAGGCTGAGACAGGAGAGTTGCGAGTTCAAAGCCAGCCTCAGCAACAGCGAGGCACTAAGCAACTCAGTGAGACCCTGTTTCTAAATAAAACATAAAATAGGGCTGGGGATGTGGCTCAGTGGTCAAGTACCCCTGAGTCAATCCTCGATACCAAAAAATTAAATAAAAATTCAGTGAGACTTTAATATTTGCAAGGTACCAGGAGTTGTCTATATATGCACCTTCTCCTTTATTCTCTGAAGCAGGCACTATGATCATGCAGGTTTCATCAATTAATAGTCTGAAGCCCAGTGAAAGCAAGTAGTCTAACCCAAAGCTCTAGGACCAGGTAGATGGCAGGCTAGGACTCTAGGTTACTCCAAAGCACATGCTCTTTTCTGCTGTGGTTCCCACCTCCCAGATACAAGAGATCTAGTCAATATGCTGCCTCACTAGAAAAGAAATTTCTTTTTTTTTAAAAAATATTTTGTTTAGTTGTAGATGAACACAATATCTTTATTTATTTATTTTTATGTCGTGCTGAGGATTGAACCCAGTGCCTCACGTATGCGAGGCAAGCGCTCAACCGCTGAGCCATAACCCCAGCCCCAAAAAGAAATTTCTTAAGTCTTGTCAGGTCATTAATGCTATTCACAAATATTTCTGGTTTTTGGACATATGGAAAGAGCACTCCTCCCAGCCTTCTTTAAAAGTTAGCAGTACTGGCCAGGTACAGCAGTGCACACCTGTAATCTCAGTGACTTGGGAGGCTGAAGCAGGAGGCTTGCAAGTCTGAAGCCAGACTCAGCAATTTAGTGAAGCCCTAAGAAACTTAGTGAGACCCTGTCTCAAAACAAAAAGTAATGAATAAATAAATAATTTTAAACCTAACAGTACTGTGTATGATTTGCTTTCTCCAGTGAAATATGAGCAGACGTAATTTTGCTGTGTTTGGGAAGAGGCTTTAAGAATCAAAGCACAATTTGCCACATTCCCTTTCCTATCTCAGTGATTGTAGACATGTGTTAAGATGACACTGAGGTCCTTGAGTAACCACAATGAGCAGAACCTGCTTGCTGTTCCTTGTGAGACATGTAGTATAAATGAGAAATAATCTTTCATTGTTAAGTCACCAATATTTGGGGCTTTTTATTCCCATAGCATAGCCTTGCCCAGCCTCCCTGAGACAGGTGCTGGCCTACCCCTTTATAGAGCCCCCCGAAAACCACACTCACCTGCTCGCCCTTAGAAGTCACTGAAGTCAGATGTGAGTTCCTGAACATACAGAACTGCTGGGCACTGTACCAGGTCTTTGGGATGTGAGAGAAATAGTAGAAGTTCCCCTCAAAGTACTTCCAGTCTTTGGAAACCATCTGAAGAATGTCATCTGGAGGACAGGGACGAAAGGTGAGCACAAGCTTCTGTTCCCTGGGGCTGCAGGATGGGGCAGGGTAACTTGGATAGGATTCCAGAGACAGCAATGAATGGGGCTGGGCTCTAGGGCCCTTGGATCTGCTATGGGAGCTTGGGGACAGCCTCGTGGATCCTGAAAGTCTGGCTTAGACTGATGGATAGGGCCTCCAGGATTAGAGAAGAGATAGTAAGAGGGGATGGACCATGTCTTTCCCTTGAGGGAGAAGCAATTCTCCACTGACGGTGACAAAGAGCTGGCCCCTGGACTTGAGGTAAGGAATTTAATGGAAAATGGTGAGGTTTGGGCCTGGTCAGAGATCCCAGAATGCTCCGTACCTTGGCATGGGGGCCCAAGCTGGACTGTGAGGTTTTCTCCTCTAACATCCCCTAACCTCTCCTCAACCCCAGTGCTAAGACCTCACTCCTTAATTTTCCAGCACATGCCTGCCCCTTGCATTCGCACCCAGCAGCCCAGTGGCCTTGAGTCTGAAGAAAGCAGGTCTTGGGGGCCACTGGTCACTTTGTAATGCTGTTTCCTGAGTCACTTACTTTGTCGTTTGAGCGACTTGCTGATGGTCTCCAAGCTGCTCTGCAGTCCCCGGACCTTCGCATTTAAAGCACTGGCTTTGTCCAAATCTCTTTTTAACTCTGGGATTTGGGCATTTAAATGATCAACCGCCTTCCAGTTTGTTGTTAAGCTGTGGATCTGTGCTGTGGCTTTCTCTATGCTGGTTTTCAATGTCAGGATCTGAGCATTCACACTATCCAGGCTGGCCTCCGCCGTGCGGATCTGCGTGCTGGCTGCCTCCACATCACCACTGTTCTTCTTAACTTGAGAACTCAGGGTACTGACATTGTCCACACGACCTTTCAGCAACTGGGCATCAGTCTTTATGTCCGATATGGTGCCTATAAACCTGGGATCTGAATGTGTGAAGGTCAAGAGGTCAGCTGAGCAGATCCCCAGGGGAAGGAGAGGAGGTATTGTCAGAGTGATAAAGGAAGGAAGGGGAGGGTCAGGCTCAAACTTTCTAAGAAACCAAGGTGGTCCAAGGAGCTGCCACTACTCTCCAGCCATCCATTAATATACAGCAAGCATACAATGGGCACCCAGCCAGTTCCAGGAGCTCCAGTGGAGATGGACTATGGATAAAGCACAGCTCTCTGCAAGAGAGCTTACAGGCAAGCAGAAGCAGCCATTAGAACTCAGTACTGAATCTCCTTTGAGCATTCAGGACAAATTGGGAAAATATTCTCAAGCACACCTTGTCACTCTCCCCATTGCCTGGGGCTGTGGGCCTCCTCAGTTGTGGGTTAGGGGAGACAATAGCCTGGGGTGAAAAAATAGGTGAGTGTTTGCTGGGGACAGAAGCATAAACATGCAGGCCCCAGTGCCAATCAGAAAAACCTCCCGGAAACTGGAAAGGAAGAATGACAGCTCAGTTCACTGGGGACAGGGCACCCTGTTACTGTGCACAAAAAGAGGAGAAAGGAGACAAATGAAATGCCATAGGAAGGAGAGAGCAGGAAAGAGAAGGTCTGGATCCCCAGGGAGCCCACTAGCTGTGGAGAAGGACGAAGGGACTGTGAATCTTGAGGACTTACAGAGAATAGCTTGCAGCACAATGGAGGTGACCAGGACCAGTGACAGGCAGATTAACACCACACGGAAGAGGAGAGGTTTCCTCAGGACCAGAGATGGATCCGGCTTGGGAGGAGGCTCTAGAAGAAGAATAGAAGGTCTGTTAAGGACCAGCAAGGGGAGAGTTTGGACCCAGAGCACAAAGCAACAACTGGTGCTTGCCTCGAGGCCAGAGGGAGATGTTCTGTTTGTCCACAGTGAAGTGTGCATCAGAGACCTCCATCTCTGCAGCCTTCATCCTGCACACTCATGCACAGGTTCTTCTGGGGGCCTGTCTCCCCAAGGATGTTTTATCCAGAGAAAACAGGAAGTGATCCCATAGCAGGTCACTATGTCATCCTGAAGTTCCCCATTCCTAGCTTAGACACCTTGCCTGACCAAGGCCACAGCTTGGTCTCCTCAAAGATCTGAGCTTTCAGAAGAAACCATTTGTCTTCTCTGGGAGTCTGTGGCATGGACACTTTAACTATCTTGTGCCAAAGCTATCCCATTTCTCTTGTGAGGATTCCTTCATCTATCATCCACCCATCCCCATACCTCACAAACAGAAATTGAGTGTCTCCTAGGTACCAAACTCTGAACTAGGCACAAGGCTGCAAAGATGAATGGCTCACAGTCTTTTCACTCAAGCAACTCAACATCTGATGGAAAATAAAGACCTGAGGAAATAAATTATAGTACAATGTGCTGAGCATAACAGTGGATAAATGTGCACAGTTCAAAGGAAGTACAAGGAGCACAGTAATGAGAAAATGTTCCAGGTAGAGAGATGAGCATATTCAACAGCTGGGGAGCATAAGACAGCATGGAATGCTTGGAAAATTGAAGATAGTTCTGGCCCTATGTGAGTGTAAAATATATGACAGGAGGCAGGTGGTATAGGGCTAATGAGGCACCTGGAATCAGATCATGAAGATCCTTTTATATCATGTTAAGGAACTTGACTTCTGGCTTGTGGGTAATGTGGAGCCAATGGAAAGCTTCAGGAAGAGGAGAAACAAGTATACGGGCATTATAAAAATATCACTGTAATTGTGGAGGAGCATAGATCGGGCTGCAGGAATCCTGGAAGCAGGGAGACCAATTAGGAGACAACTGCAATAAAGCATTCTGCTTTATTTTGTTAAGGCATCTTAGCTGATAGAGTACCCCTTTTAAAAATACAGTTTAGAGAGTGAAAACTCTATGCTTCCTGCTGTTGTTAGTACCACCAACAGAGTAGGGAGGCTGAGCAGCATCAGACTAGTAACTTCTCTCTCTCTCTCTCTCTCTCTCTCTCTCTCTCTCTCCTTTCCCCTCTTCTCTTTTTCTACTTCCTCTCTCCTTCCCTACAACCTGAACTAAAGAGTTCTATATTTGGGATATGTTTAGGGAATAAAGGAGATGATTTAGGGCTCAATGAAGGACTAAATGTTATCCTGGAGAATTCTTCATGTTTAGAAGAAGTCTACCAAATCTGAGAAACTTAGCACATAGCAGACTTTAGACAAGTATTTCTCAGAAGGTAGGAATGAGGAAAGGAAGAATAGGGAGGGGGAAACAGAGGAAAGAAAAAAGGGAAGGATGTTGGTACAGATAATTGGATGAATGGATGGATGGATGGATGGATGATCAGCAGATGAATGAATGAATGCAGAATGGATGATGGATGGGTAGGATGTGGGAAGAATACTTGGATGAGTGGATGGAGTATTTGGTGGATAAGTGAATGAATAGAAGATTAATGAATGGATGGATGGATAGACAGAGGATGGATACATGATAAAGATTTGATGGTCAATCATGACTCTCTACATTCTGTGAACTGGGCTATGTCTTACAGAAGCTAATATTTCTTTCCATTGCCTCCAGTAGTTTTAATTCCCATGAGAAAGGAACAAGGAGATATGATTTATACCTTATAAAAAATGAATAAAAGTTCTGGCCACAGGAACTTTCAAGAACCCTGACCTGATCTCACTAAGTCTAAGCATTGGTGCTAAATGACAGGTGGTATCAGGGACCAGGGTTTCAGGCTAAATTAGCAGATCCTATAGAATAGCTACCTATACCTACCTATACCTATACCTCCTATACCCAGGAATTTCTGTTGCCTTTGATGTTTGAGAGCATCCTGTCCCCCTGCTCATATGGCCTTTCTTGGCAAGCCAGTGTACTTACAGTCTCTCATTGCTCCCTCTCCAGCTGACTGGGCTCAGGCTGGAGCTGAGTCTGACAGAATGAGGGAACTCAGACAGGACCACTCACTTCATTTCCCCAGCCCTGGGAAGTAAGCCAAGCAACAAAGATGGCACCTCATCTATCTTGTCTTATGTCCTCCCTTCCCACTTCTGCCTGTAGCTTCCAGGCCTGCAGTCTGCTCTGACCTTTGTCATTTACCACTCCCTAAACTGAGGGCTTGACTCTGGCTCACTGCCTGACTCTGAACTTCTGTGACTATACCTACTCTCTTCAGCTGCTCATCTGGTTACACAGCTTTAGTTTCACCAGGGCTTAGAAGGGGTTAGAATGTTCTGCTTCTGGATTTTCTTGCTTGGTACCTAGTCTAAGCCCAGAGTCACCTCAGCCTTTCTGCTCCTGTCTCCTGGCTCTGTATCTATAACCTGTCAGTCTAGGGCCAAGAGGTAGAAAAGAATCTAAGTTACACAAGATTCCTTCAGATGTCCTAGTCTCTTCCTGGGGCATTTGACAGAAGCTGCCACGCAATACATCTTGGGAGTATCTGGTCTCTTCCACCTCTGTCAGAAAGTTGACTTTCCCAAATCACTACTGCTTTATAGCATGAGTTATTGATAGAGCCCTGGATGTCTCCTTAGTAGTCTTAGAAAAAAAATCAAGGTAAGGGAGCAGTTACTCCCAGTGATGGAAATGGAGGCCTCAGGTGGATATTCCAATGATTGCTGAGCAAAAGACTGGCCCAGCAGGAGGAAGCTGGACAAGAAGCAGAGAATCCTGGGGTTTCAGAGAAGCTGGGTATAAAAGTCCCAAACCAGAAGAAATTTCATTTCCCACTTTGTGGGGAAGGAGTGAGTCACAAGCTATTTTCCTATGACCATGCTCATCTGCAGGTATTTACTGAGCACCTATCCCATGCAAACCTCTGGGTGTTCTATCTGGTCCCTGGCCTAGGAGGAGAAAAGACAGAGCAGGGAGGCAGTTTCCTCAGACACACCTTCCAGCCAGGGAAGTAGACAATTTTTGTGAACATTCAGGAGTTGGTCTGTTCTTCCTAAGAAAAGAGGAACTTTGGCCTAACCTAGAGTGACCAAAAATCACTGCTGTGATAAGAGAAAGGGAAGTCTATGCTCATTTTCCTGTTTCCCTTCTCTCCACAATCCTGGGGTTCTAAGACTTTTTCTGGATAAAGATAGAGGAAGTTTGACCACTTTTCCCCTTTCTTGGGGTGAAATAGCCTTATTTATGCTTGAAGGAGGATCATGGACACCATCAATGAGAATGAAAAAGAAAATTCAGTTGTTTGAAATGTCCCAACAGTGCCGAGAGTCACCTCCAAGGAGTGGTAATCTAAGTCCCTCCAGTCAAGGCATGAAGAACATGAGAGTGAACAGTAATCTGGGGAATGGAGACAGGAGGAGACAAGTGGGAGGGAAGAATAGTGTAGAGAGGAGAAGGGAGAATGACTATGCAATTAGAGAAGATGACCATTACATCTGGTCAGACCTGGCCCACAAGCCTCCAAGGGGTTATTACACATATGTAAATTACCTAGATTCATTGGCTGAGAGAGTCTAGAAATGGTAACACTCCAGTAGCAACAAGCACCCTCAACACCAAGATATTGGCTTCTAAATACTATTCTACAATAAAAGACACCAGGAAGCCAGGCGCGGTGGTGCACGCCTATAATCTCAGCACTTAGGGAGGCTGAGACAGAATCGCAAGTTCAAAGCCAGCCTCAGCAACGGTGAGGTGCTAAGCAACTCTGTGAGACCCTGTCTCTACATAAAACACAAAATAGGGCTGGGGATGTGGCTCAGTGGTCGAGTGCCCCTGAGTTCAATCCCCAGTACCAAAAAAAAGACACCAGAGCCAGGCGCGGTGGCACATGCCTGTAATCCCTGCACTTTGGGAGGCTGAGACAGGAGAATCGCGAGTTCAAAGCCAGCCTCAGCAACAGTGAGGCACTAAGCAACTCAGTGAGACCCTGTCTCTACATAAAACACAAAATAGGGCTAGGGATGTGGCTCAGTGATCGAGTGTCCCTGAGTTCAATCTCCAGTACCAAAAAAAAAAAAAAAAAAGACACCAGGAATCTTTGGAGAAATTGATGATTCTAAGGTTATATCAGGGAAAATTCAGATACACCTGGAATATCTTGTGTATCAAAAAACAAGGAAGTGCTCAAAAAACAAAAGGATAAACAACAGGATGAAAGCATGTCGAAATGACACAAGAACCAACCTGAAAGAGTTCCCTATGGCCAAAGCTGGAGGTATTTGGGCAACAAACGGATTATAAACCAAAGTATAAAATAAACCTACACAAGTCCAAGTTGATAAAAAGTATTTAATAAATAAATAGGGCAGAAAGACAAATTTTCCTACAGGAAAATCCCAAATAATACACATACATACTCTTCCCTTCAGGAGGTGGTACTTAATTTTCCCCCTCCCTCAATAGGTTTTTATCATGCAATCTTATAAAACTTACTTATTAATGCTAACAATTTAACTGTAGATGCTTTAGAGTTTCCTATGAATGGAATCATATTATCCATGATTAATGTTATTTTTATTTCTATATTTCCAGTTCTATTTTTTAGTTCTCTTGCCTTATTGCACTGGCAAGGACCTCCAGTTGTTGAATAGAGATGGTGACTTGAGGCGTCTATATCTCATTTCTAGTCTCAGAGGAAAAGCTTTCAACATTTCAAATGAAGACTTCATTTAAAATGAACTAATCATGGGGCTGGGATTGTGTCTCAGCGGTTGAGCATTTGCCTTGCATCTGTGAGGCACTGGATTCGATCCTCAACACCACATAAAATAAACAAAGGTATTGTGTTCATCTACAACTAAAAATATATATATATTTTAAAAATGAACTAATCACTGCATTATGCATTTCCTATCTACCTCTCCACAGAAGATAGGAGGTTTTTGCTTCCTATATTAGTTTCCTATTGTAGCTAGAACAAATTACCACCAACTCAGTGACTTAAAACAATACAAATTATTATCTCACATTTCTTAATGTCATGGAACACCCAAAGAGAATCCCCAAGATTGAAACTGTCCCCTTAACCACACTGGTCAGGAGTTAGAACTGGTTCCTTAGCAAGGAGGAACTGAAGATGATGACATCTTAACCTGTGACGGGGATTTTATAATTCATTCATTCATATTTCACATTACTCTAGGCCCAGTCCCCTCTCCTTCTAGGGGAGGGAAGCAATGGAATGAGAGCTGATCTCTCATGTGTATGTACAATGTATAGCATATACTAAGCTCAAACCCACAAAAGGAACAGGACTTCCAAAAACACAAAATCCCACAATAATATGACCAATATCACAACAGGACATTCTATCCTCTACAAATTAAAATCATCAGGCCAAGAAATTATACAATCCTGACAAATTTCCACACTCTAGACAATCAGAACACTTCAGTTTACACACAAATGCTGTGCAGGCTCCCCTCAACTTTATTGCCAACTTTAACAACAGATTTCTTTCTCCAAATATTTCTGGTTTGCTCTTTCTCAGAAAGTAAATAAGGTAACTGTTCCCAGATGCAATTTTATGCTTTTGTTTCTTTAACCATCTTCCTAAGTTTGCAAACTTCTTTCCCTCACCAAGCTCTTGAGCCAGCTCTTATTCCCCCTAACTGGAACATTAAACTTTCACTTGTCTCCCCTAGTTCCCTGAGATGTCCATGTTTTCATCTAAGCCCCTTATAATGAGTGGCTTCCATCATACAGCTATTGTGGACATCCCCACAAAAAAATAGATGGTGACATCTCATTCATTCACTCACACATTCATTTATTCATAAAGAAAGATTTCTCAAGTGTCCACTGTATGCCAAGCTCTATGCTAGATGCAAACTTTCAGGCTTGAGCAAAACAGCCATGGTCGCTGCTCTGCAGGAGAGCACAGTTCTCTCTGGATAATTCTTGGCCACCTTGCAGATAAGAAAAATAAAGCACATCCTGACAAAGCCCAAAACAACAATAAAATGTAGTTTAAAGTGTTATCAAACATGACATTTTTCCAAATGACTTTCATTAAAACACAAGGCAAAGAATCACGTAGTACACATGTTTTTGTTTCCTATATATAAATCCATTTCTCAAAATATAGCTGCCTTTCAACTGGTGCACACAGCATAAACGCCATGCTTAATCTTCTCTTCCCCTTCCCCAGGTGGGGCAGGAGGAGAATGAGAGCTGCATGTCTAAGAATTATTGCAATGATGCTCAGTCTTAGGTGCACATATGTAAAAATGCCAGCACCCATCCTCAGAGAGTCTGACTTAACCAGTGTCATTTGGGGCTCAGGTACCAGTAGTTTTAATAACTGTCTAGGTGAATTCCATAGGAAGAAAACTTGAAAACCAGTAATCTGGTGGAAAAACATGTATCCTATGGCAGAATTCCTAGTCCTGCTATACACTAGTTGGATAACACGGTGGAGCCTCTGTCACCCTGATGGTTCAAGTGAAGTAAGGTAACTTTATGTGGAAACAGCTAACTCAGAGCCTCATAACAAGAGTCATTCGGTCAAGTCGATTGTTGAATGAAAGCATTTAACAGTACTTGCCCAGAGTCAATGATCTTGAACTAGAAAGGGAAAAGAGAAGTAAGCCATCTTGTGGCCAAAATTTAGACCTCCGCAGTCCATAATAATCAATCCAGGGCTGCAAATGTGCACCCAAGGTCTTGAAAAGAACAATCCACCATCCATCCATCACACACACAGAACATTCCCAGGGAACCAAAAGCACACCCAGAACCACTCACCAGAGAGCCATTCAACAAGTTTATAGCATGACTTCTGGGTACCAGGCCCTACATAGATGGTGAGCACCCAGTGAGACATTTACAATAAATGTAACACAAATAAGTACATCCCATGCTGGGTTCAGCACCCTAAAGGGAATGCACTTGGAGTCACAAAAGCATGTAAAAGAGAAACTGGCTTTGTCTGCAGGCATTACAGAAGGCTCCCCTGAGAAGTGACAGTTGAGCAGAGATCTGAGGGAAAAGGAGTAAATTTTTGTGGCAGAGGAAGTAATTCCTAGAAAAGTGGGGTCCTAAGAGAATGTGGCACCCTGAAAGAAAGAAGGAAGGTCAGACAGACTGGACAAAGAGATAGCACAGAAAGGTCTTAGAGAACAAAGGTTCTGGAGCCAGCTCACCTGCGTTCAAATCTGGGTTGGCCATTTTCAAGGCAGAACTCTGTTACTCAACGTTTCTTAAGGCCTCTGTGACGCAACCACCCTGTCTGTAAAATGGGTACAATGATATCAACCTCATGGGGTTGATAGGGATTCAGTGAGTTAATATAAGCACCAGTACACAGATAAATGTTCTAATTAAGAGTAAGGATAGCCAGGCGTGGTGGCGCACACCTGTAATCCCAGCACTTTGGGAGACTGAGACAGGAGAATCGCCAGTTCAAAGCCAGCCTCAGCAATGGCGAGGCGCTAAGCAACTCAGTGAGACCCTGTCTCTAAATAAAACACAAAATAGGGCTGGGGATGCGGCTCAGTGGTTGAGTGCCCCTGAGTTCAATCCCTGGTAACAAAAAAAAAAAAAAAGAAGTAAGGATAGCTCTACTTCTATGCACCCCGGGGGTAGGAGCCCCTAACTACCTAGTAATTCATTAATTACATTCAACCCTTTTTATGATGATGAATTGGCCCAGATCAGTAGGATAGTTTTGTCCTACATCAATACTCACCAAAGAGCCTCCTAGAAGAGGACATTCAATAATCAGCGGACCTGATGACGCTTCTGTGGATGAGAGGCTGCTTTTATGGTTGGCCTCTTCCATGACTACTCAGTGGGCTCATGAGCAAAGAGTCATACACAGGCGGTGTGCATGGGCTGGACAGCATGGGTTTTACCCTTCCAAGGCTGCCACTGCTGAGGGCCGAACCTGCCAACCCAGCAGCTAACTGTGAGCCCTCAAATGGTGCCATTCTGGCAGGGTAAGGGAAGGGGAGGGAACGTGGGGTAGGAAAGATGGTGGAATGAGATGGACATCATTACCCTAGGTACATGTATGACTGCATATACAGTGCAACACTACATCATGTACAACCAGAGAAATGAAAAATTGTGCTGCATTTGTGTACAATGAATCAAAATGCATTCTGCTGCCATATACACCTAATGAGAAAAAATAAATAAATTTTTTTAAAAACACCATTCCATTGATGGATGGAAGTGCTACCTGATGTTGAGTTGATTACATTGGATTCCTACCATGATGGAGGGGTCAATGTCATGTCCTCCTTGACAAAAAAATCTGCTTTTGAGTTTGGATTTGTTCTCACTTCTTGCCACATTCCTGTCAGCAACACTGTGGTCATTTACTGAATGTCATACATTCCATACAACACAGCTTTTTTTTTTTTCCCCAGTACTGGGCATTAAACTCAGGGTTTAATGCTCTACCATTGAGATAGATTCCCCAGGCCTTTTTATTTTTATCATTTTAATTTGAAACAGGATCTCACTAAAGTTGCCCAGGCTGGCCTCAAATTTGTAATCCTCCTACTTCAGCCTCCCAAGTAGCTAGGATTACAGGTGTGTGCCACCACATCCAGCTTATTTTCTAAGCAGCTCATTTTGGAGTAAAAGAAAAAAAGCAACAGACTCATGCCCATAGGCTTCACTAAATTTATCACCCAGATAAATATCTGGCTTTATAGAGGAGACAGTCCATAGATGAATCAGCTATCAGCTGGGAAACAAGGCCTTGAAATGTTGGGGTGCTGTTGTATGTGTGTAGCATATGCTTTAAAACAGGACTGTTGTTTCCTCCAAAATCCATTGATCTGAATAACAAGGAATATAACTAGGTAGCATCTCTTACACTGCCATATAATGACCCATCCTCAAGGATTTTGTTTTCTGTTTCTAAAACTGGATTTTCTGACTTAAGGTACCCAAAGGAGGAATATTTCTACCAGGGAGCATAGAGAACAGAGGAGCCAAGAATACCACCAGGCTATTTCAAGTATCCCACACCTCTGAGGAAATAGTTTTGATTTTATCTTTTTTCTTTTTTGGTACTGGGGATTGAACTCAGGGGTACTCGACCACTGAGCCACATCCCCAGCCCTATTTTGGGTTTTATGTAGAGACAGGGTCTTACTGAGTTCCTTAGCACCTCGCCCTTGCTGAGGCTGGCTTTGAACTCGCGTTTCTCCTGTCTCAGCCTCCCTAAGTGCTGGGATTACAGGCTTGAGCCACCATGCCTGGCTTGATTTTATCTTTTTTTAATGATCATAAGTTTGGCAAATCCACAGCTGGATTTTCAAAAAGCAGACACTAGAATGGAGTTTGTTGTGCAGCATATTTATGAAGGAGTGACTGGGCAGAGAGGGAAGTTGAACTGTTACTGTGGTGTGCAGACCCAAGAAGCCTCAGTCAACCCCACAGGGAGCTCTGGAGCACAAAAGGCCCACCAGACATGTACAGTTTGGGCCAGAATGGCCAGGCCTGTTTACCTAACTCATTCATTCATTGGATATAGGCTATCCAGGCAAGGACATGCCCTTGGGTGAGGGGACCTCTGTGACAGGCTCCCCGAGGCGCTGACAGTTGGAGGCCATCTGATGACAGCAGTCCCAACAGAGGTGGCAACAGGTTCTTATCTGAAGGAGGATCTAGAAAGAATATCTCTATAGTGACCACATAGGAGAGTTGACCCTGAAATTCAAAGGAAGAAATTTTGGCCAGGTATATTGCTACATGTCAGTAATTGCAACTGTTCAGGAGGCTGAAGCAGAAGGGTCACAAGTAGGAGGCCAGCCTAGGCAACTTAGCTAGACACTAACTCAAAATAAAATTTTTAGCCAGGTGTGGTGGTACATGCCTGTAATCCCAGCAGCTTGGGAGGCTGTGCCAGGAAGATCACAAGTTCTAAGCCAGCCTCAGCAACTTAATGAGGCCCTGAGTAACTCAATGAGACCGTGTGTCTAAATAAAATACAAAAAGGACTGGGGATGTGGCTCAGTGGTTAAGTACCTCTGGACTCAATCCCTAATACCAAATAAATAAATAAATAAATAAATATTTTTAAAAGGCTGGAGATAAGCCAGGCACAGTGGTACATTCCTGTAACCCCAGAAACTAGGAAGACTGAGTCAAGAGGATCACAAGTTTGAGGCCAGCCTCAGCAACTTAGTAAGGCCCTAAGCAACTTAAGCAAAACCTTGTCTCAAAATAAAACATTAAAAGGGTTGAAGACATAGCTCAGTGTTAAAGTTCGTCTGGGTTAAATCCTCAGTACAAGAGAGAGACAGAGGGAGAGAGGGAGAAATTTGCTGACGTATAAAAGGGAAGTAGTGAGTATCCACGTATCCACTAAGAGGGCACTCGATGATCCCTGCCTCTTGGCACTCATACCTTTGTAAACATAAAAGCATGACCCTCCCCCAACAGTTAAGTCTTCAGATGAGACCATAACCCCAGACAATGGTTTGAGAGAACTTGATCTGGAGGCACCCAGCTAAACCCACAGCTGTATGCCTGAATCACCAACATTGTGAGGTAATAAATGTTTTTAATTAAAGACAATAAATTTGGGGGTAGTTTGTTATGCAGCATAGATGGCTAAGACAAAGGACAAGAAGGGTCATGACTAGAATCCAAGCAGCAGATACCTTATGTCCACCTAGTTCAGGGTGTAAAGTTTGGAATTCTTCTGGAACTCTTGACAAACTCAATGACGAATAGGTTAAGATTGCCCAGAAATGAAGTAGTGGTTCATGCCACCAAGTGAGGAACCCAGACAGCTGATGTACTGGCTAAAGGGGAAAGGAAAGCAGAATAAAAGGAAAGCGGAAGTCATATGGCCTCACGAACATAGCAGAACCGAGAGCTAAAGCCACTCCCAGTCTTTCCTTCTTACTGTCATATGTATTTTTATATTTTTAATTTCATTTTAATTATTTTCCTTCTTCTCACTTACCATTGGATATAATGGAATCATGGCAGAACTAGAGACGGGAAATCAAACACTCAGTGATCCTGAATTTGGAGCTGGCTTAAAAGACAGTGGGTTTCCTGCTCTTGGAAAGAAGATGTGTTTGCAGTTAAATAAGACACGGCTCCATTAGTCCAGGTAACAGCAGCCTGCAAAGGGCTACAGAGAGAGTTGTCCTTTCTGGCTGTCCAGAATACCCTTCCTAGTAAAGACAAATCTCAAACTCTGTGGTAGATGGGACCACAAGCCCTAGTCAGAGGACAAAGGGAGGCAGTTTTTTTTCTCCAACTACCTGGCAGCTGGATCTCAGGCATGGTACCCAGGCTCAGGCACACAGATGCCGCCATTATTGTGCAAATGAGACAGTAATGCACTGTTTCAGAGACATCTGAGATTCTTTAAGAACATCTTGAGAGTCTTCTTTGATCTCACCCTTCCTTGTTCTGCCCATTTCCCAAGTATTCCCATTGAGTCTGAGAGCAAATGGTTCTAGGAGATCTTGGCCCTTCCCAGCTGAATCACACCATGAACCATCACCCCTTTAAAGGAGGATTTCCTACCCACCTAATATCATCACTGTGCTGTTGATTATCCCCACCTTCCCACCAACTTCAGAGGATTTCAAAGACATTTACAAAGTGATTTTTTAAAAAAATTTTTATTTAGGCTTACATGTTAACAGTGTAAATGATTCATTGTATATAGATAGAGGATAACATATCAATTCTCTAGATGTAAGTTGTATAGAATCACAACATATATGCAGTCATATATAAAGTTAGGGCTATAATGTCCATCATATTCCATCACCCTTGCTGCCCCATGCCCCCTCCCCCCTTACACCCCTGTGAACAGAGATCCACCATTGTTCCCATGTCCTTCCCCACATTATGGATCAGCATCCACTTATCAACGAGTACATTCGGCATTTGGTTTTCTGAGATTGGCTTACTTCACTTAGCATGATATTCTCCAACTCCATCCATTTAC